>CAUYQU010078263.1:0-109714 GCA_963574635.1 Cheracebus regulus | reverse complement strand
TCTTCTGCTATCTTTGTTCCAGAAGGATACCCGCCAAATGTCAGTCTGATCTCTCCTTTGTGAGGTGACTCTTTGGATACATGGGGGTCAGGGAGCTGCTTGAGGATACAGTCTGTCCTTTATAGGAGCTCAACTGCTGAGTTGTGAGCTCCGTTGTTCATTCAGAGCTGCTGGGCAGGTACGTTTAAGTCTGCTGCAGCAGAACTCATAAACCCCTTTGGTTTTCCCCAGGTGTTCTGTCTCAGAGAGTTAGAGCTTTATTTATGAGTTTCCAGTGTACTGTTGCCTTTTTATTTATTTTTTTGTGGTTGCCCTGCCCAGCAAGGAGGCAGCCCAGTCAGTCTGCCTGCAGAGGCTTTGCTGAGCTGCTGTGGGCTCCGCCCAGCTGCCGTGTGAACTTCCCTGCATTCCTGTTTATATGGGTGTAATTAGAACTGCCTCGGCAATAGTGGCCCTCCTCTGTAATGGTGGGTTGCCTTGGCAACGGCAGGCTGCCTCCGCAATGGCAGACTACCTCTGTAGTGGTGGAGTGCCCTGGTAATGGCAGACGCCCCTCCCCCAGAGAACTGGACCGTCCCAGGTTCAGCTGTGCCCGCTGCGAAACTCTCAACCGAGAGCGTTTCCAATTGCTGTTTTAGCTGAGCCCGATCACCTGGCTCGCTGTCTCAGAGCCTTTTGTTTTTTAGTTGAATGTTCGACTCCCAGGTGTTGCAGTCGCCTGTTGAAAAGGCGCCGAGATCTGTGTGATTTCCCCTGCAGGGACACACCGCGCAGGCTGAAACAGCAGCGCTGAGATTCTTAGCGCTTTTTTGCCCGGGAATCTCCTGGGCTGGCTCCCTGACTCAGTCCCCTTGTTAATCTGCCTTCCTGTAGCTCCACTTGCCAATTAAAAGGGCACACAGACCAGTGTATTTTGTACAGAGAACCGCCACGCCAGGGTGCCAGCAAAGCAGCCGCGCCATCCAAAACAGCCGCACTAGGACCCGTGGGGCTGCTCCGCCTGGGAATCTCCTGGTCTTGGATAATAAAAATCCATCTGGAAATGCGGCATCCACTCACCCTCTGCACTTTCACTGGGAGCTGCAATACTGAGCAGCTCCTAATCGGCCATCTTGGATCTCTCAATATATTTTATTTTTATACTTAAAATCATCAAATAATATAAATCTAACCCACAAATTAAATAAAAACATAAATAACCCAGAAAACATAAAACAATAAAGATTTATTTAAAAATTTTTTAATTACAAATTGATAATTTTCTTAAATTTTCACTTATTCTTTCTACCTTTGTTTAAATTCAGCTTCTAGTATTCTTACATTAGAAGTTATCTTATCATCAAAATATATTCCAGAATTATCTAAAAAATAACCAAGAGAATAATTGTCTTCAAACTTATCGGTGGTCAATGGTCAGTAGTAACTAGCTTTGTTAACGCGAGGTGATAATTTTTATGCTGAATTCAGTTCTACTAGATTGGTTCTCTGGACCGCTGAGGTGGTTAATGCACAGTTAGCTAAGGCCTCAGTAAGGGTTGTCTTTTTACTTTATTTTTCAATCATTCCAAAATAATGGTTATGTTTGAAATTAAGAAAAAAAAATGAATGAAAAGAAAGCGATACTCTACTTCTGGTCCAACAGTTCAGGATCTTTGTATCAATGAAAAAGTAATTATCTAGATAACTGCGATATGGGAAGAATAAATAATTATCTATATAACTCCAATAAGGAAAGAGTAAATCTATCAACATACATATGTGTATGTGTCTATGTATGCTTCATCTAAGTAAAATGTGTGTCAGTATGTATGTGTGTGTGTATATATATATATATGTATGTATGTATGTATGTATAGGTTTATACCACAACCAAGGCTAGGATTTAAGAGGGTTTAAATAATCTTTAGAAGAAAATAACCATTGAGTGCCATCTATTCAAGTTGAACAGTTTGATGAACATTTATTTAAATAATTTTTTTAGGAAATTTCCAGAACTAACAGTAAAGTTATTTGTAACTTTTTTCTTTGCTGCTAAGAGTTTTTTAGAATAATGTTGATGATAAAAGTGTGTGAAAAGGAAAAACATATTAACAAAGACATACAAAACAGCAAAATTAACAGGTATCAAGCTGTGTGTGTATTGATGATTTCACTTATTAGAGTAATCATAACATGAAAATGATTAGGTATTTTTAAATGTAGTATTAAAACATAGGGACATGTTTACGAAATATCAGAAGAGCAGAATTAACAAACATCCCATAGAACATGCTTGGCTCTATTTCCTAGGATAGAACACTGAGTTTACACTTGGTAATGCTGCCCAATTGAGTAATTTTTAGGTTTTCATACTTCCAAAAAGGTGTGTCCTCAAAGTTGCATAACTTACAAGCAAATACGGAGAATCTGCAGTTAGAATAATTGTTATATCCAAAATTATCTAGTCAGTGCCTAATATAACAATTTTCCTATTTCAAAAACCATATTGAAATGGTTTTTTGTCATTATATTCCTGACAAACACATACATATATACACACACTCACTCACACAAAAATCCTTTTTTGGCAAGTATCCTTTGGCAAAGCATGCAAAAGAAAACTGTAACAGAGTGATTCTATCTCTAATTGCACATATATTAGAATTGTTAACTACAGAGAACATGTAATGATGTAGGAATTAGCCTACCTCTGGTAGAGTTAGAATGGAAAGTGCAGAATTAGCTTAGAACAGGTTGCAAAAACTAATTTCTGAAATTTCAAGAATGGAGTCAACTAGCTCAGGATACAACAATCAGGTAATAGCTAATTCAGCAGATTTTATTTTTCAAAATCATAGTGAAATAAATGAGATGGGAATGTTCCATATCAAAAAAATTTTTTTTAATATCCTAGTGAATTATCTGTCCTCTGGTTCCAAGTTGTACACCTTTATCCTTAGCTAGGTAATAAGAGGAAAGCTGTACACAGAGTGTTTAAAATACAAGGCTTAGAATTAAGTAGAACCGGTTTGAAATTCTAGTTTCAAGATGCTTAGACTTTTGCAGGAATCAGATTATCTTTTCTATAAATGAGGATATTAATACTTACCTCACAGGCTTTCTGGGAATATGAAACGAAACTATTTATGTAAAGCACTCAGCAAAACTTGGCACAAGATAGAAGTTTAAAATAAAAATATAGCCTTATGTTTTTTTTCTCCTCCTTAAAGATGAATGTATTCTAGATTAAATTTTTTCCACAAGGAGGTAGCACCTCCCTTAAAGTTTTTCATGTATCTGGTGAAATGTAGTTTTCAAGCAGTCTCCTGACTACTGGATTTATAATTTTTCCCTCTGAACTTAATCAAATTATTAAGCCTCTCTCAGCTATTTCTTCCTTTCTGTACATTCAGGATACTAACATCACTCTCATACAGTAATTTTGAGAATTAAAGGATACAAAATTTACAGTAGTATCTGATAAATATAGTGTATAGAAGCATTATTATTTTATTTTTAAATAGCAAAAAATGAAGGCCTTTTCTTTTTGTCATCTAAGTTCTTTTCACCTCCCACCACTTCCCACAAGGATGCAAGCACTGCTTGGTATTTGGTTTCTGGTTTGAAGGCCAGTATGAACATACACACATTTTCCTAGTTCATAGTTACCTTAATCATATAAAGTCATTTGCCTGCTATTTTAATATTTCCCAACCTTGTTTACTCATTTTCTCTGTCAGGCAGTAAAGAATGCACAAAGCCTGACCATTCTAACTTTCTTTGGTAAGTGATTTATGACTCAAACATTCAGTGCAATCAACCCATCTATTTGCAGGCCAGATATGATTGACTTTCACGTAAATGCCCATATTTAATAACTATGTTGAGTGTGATTCCTACACAAGATTTCTCATAACTTCTGGGGTGGTGGGGGGTACATTTATTGTCTTGGTTAAAACATCTGTAAGTTTGTGTAGCCAAGAATTAACTTACGGTTTGAATTATTAAGTGTTCCTTATGTGAGGAGATGTGCCTTTTCATCAAACTCAGTAGCCTTCCCTGAGTACTTCATACACCACTCACAAAAATTTACCTTGATTCCCAGCTAGGCCAAAGGGGTGGAGAGATTGGAAGACGAATTTGAGTGGAAGAGTGGAACTGTTACACAGTTAACTCACTTAGCAAAAAACTTAAAGCCAATAGTTTACAAATCTATTTCTCAAAGTCTTTTCTACTACCTCCTAATGCACAAAGTGTACTGGTAACTTTCTATTTTAATGTTTCTTTTCTCTTTTCAGGAACTGTAATTAGTCTCCCTCTAGAATGCAGAGACCATTTTAGCTCTAAGCTCATTTTTTGTGTGTGTGACCTAAACTTATTAAGATGCTGAGTTAAACAAAAATATACATCTATTCCTTTAAAAAGAGCCTGCTTACTTAGAACACTGTTTTTTTCTTTTAAATATAAATTTATTTTATTATTTCATTGACTATTCCAGTGCTATTATTCTTGCAAAGTAGTGTTTCCTAATTTGGAATCCAACTGTTAAGTACTCTATATTTTAATAATAATGTATAGACCATGTTGTAGTGATGTGTATTGTGAGAAATAACTGTATTTTGGATGAAAGTGTTTCTCTAAAATTAGAATATATTAATAAATTGGCTTCTTGAAGAGTGAACACAAAGTAATTCCTTCACTGAACTTTTCCTGTCTGTTTCTGAGGGCTTAAAGGATAGAACAGCATGATGAATGGTGATTATACTGAGCCTGAGCAAAATGATGAAAAAAATATAAAATTTTTCATTCTTGACAACAGGGATTAACATAGAACTTAGGCCATTATGTTCAGCAGAACTGAAACCAAGATCCTTTTATAAGTTCTTATAATGGCATATAGTGAGTAAAGGAAGGAAGCCAAAGGACAGGCAATTTTATTTATAAGCTAAAAAAAAAAAAGTCAACACTGAGAATTTTTATTCCTTCATTCTTCCCAAGTAGGAAATATTTACTCTAGTATATTTTCTTTGTTATGAGAAATGTAAGCATATATTTGGATATAACAAGGACTTAATTGCTAAAACTATGATGACCTTGATTCAAATATTTTATAATTTTAGGTCTTATAACAGCAAATAAATAAAAAGAATATATCATATAATAATAATTGCTAACACACAGCATTTATTGTATATTATATTTTACAAACATTAAGTATTAACTCCTTTATTCCTCATTAGCAATTAATGAGTTAAGTAAAATTTCTGTTGATTTCAATGAATGGATAAACTAAAGGTAATTTTATTAGACATTTTGGCTTCTACATCCATATTTATCAGCTTTATGATAATTGCTTGCTTTACTAATTTCTCAACCTGGCCACTCAGAAAACAGGCCATCTGGAAGAGAGATGATGGTAGTTTAAATTCAAGTGGTAGTGGTAGAAGTACGAGAGTATTTCCTACAGGTAGAGCTAACACGTTTGTTGGGGAATAGATACGGTGTATGAGAGAATGAGAAAGTAATTAAAGGCTCCAAGGTTTTTTCCAATACAACTGAAATTTTAGAATGCCAATGAACTGACATGGGTAAGACTGTAGATAGAATAATTTTTAGAGGGATCACAGCAATTTTATTTTGGTAATATTTATTTAGCATGTTTCTTAGACATTTACGTGGTAACATCTAATCGACAGTTGGCTCTAAGTATCTATAGTTCATAAAAGATGTAGAAATTCAATTTGGGGTGTTTCATTTTATAAATTATATTGAAAGACAAGAGACATTATGAGATCTGCAATGGAGTGATTTTAAGTAGAGGAAAAAAAGGTTTTTGTTTCTGATATGATTGAACAAGTTAACCTGATCAGCTTCATGGCTGAAAGCAACTAGTATATATCTGACTCAGGTACTTAAAAATCTGCTTGAAGTTACTAAAAAGGTAAAATCATAATGAAATGTTGCCAGGCAAATATATCACGAACATATAGGAAGGTAAGCTTAGTATTTCAGAACGATTTTTCTTTAGGGCTGTTCACCTATTTTGAAAGAAGGGCTGAAGGCAAAGAAAATGAGCATTGTTTTGTCGATAACCTTTTAGAAGCTGAGGGACAAAGTCCAGGGTCTCCAAAGAGAAAACAGCTGATAATTTCCTCACACTCTGAGTTAAGACCCGAGAGAGAGAGTCTAGGAGTTAGGGCAAATCTGGATGCCTACCCTCATTAGAGTCTGAAGCCAAACCTTCAGTAATATTAATGCCAGAGATGAGTTAAGTGCTAGATTGCTGGCATCCTCATTTGACTTCCACTAGCTAAGGTAAAATCTCTCAGAAGATAACTTTACCTTGAACTTCAAATTACATTTACATTATCAAATGTTATACAACTCCTGACATTCAATAAAAAAAAAAATCAAGGACATACAGAAATTAAAACACAGAAAGAAACAAGAGAAAAATCAATCATAAAAACAAAGTAATCCTGAACATGGAATTATTAGACAAAGGATTTTAAATAACTTTTAATATTAAATGTACAGAAATATAAGAAAATGTTCAGATTTTTTTAGAAAAAAATGAAAATGATTAAAAAGATCCAAAAGATAATTTTAAAACTGAAATATAAAATAATTTAAATTAAGAAGTCAACAAGGAAACTTTGAATGTTATAATTTTGAAAATGTTTGGCAAGATGATTGACAAGAAAGCTACATGTAGTTATGTGATTAAACTACTGAATACTGAAGGAAGAAAAATAGAAATTTTTATAAGATCAAGAAATATAAATGACAATTTACCTTCAAAGCAATAACATATAGACTGATGGATATTTTCTCAACACAAATAATGACAGTCAAAACAGCGATGAAAATTGTGTCTTTAAAATGCTGAAAGAAAATGATAAAACTAGAATTTTCTCCCTAGCAAGAATATTATTAAAAAATGAAGGGGAAATCTAGATGTCTTTAGACAATCAAATTTGAGAGAATTATCACCTACCAGGTTATTTTAAAGGTATTTTAGGGTGGTTTTCAGGCCAAAAGCAAACTAGCCTAAAGAATATTAGGAAATGTAGAAAAAAGCAGCAATGAAAATAGTAAATATGAAGGTTAATGTAAATGAATAGTGGTTGTATAAATTTTGGTAGCACTGTATCAGATACATATCTAATATTTATTTACATATCCATATCAATATTCATATATTTATTGCAGAATGTGGAAGAGAAAAGATCCTTCATTGACTTCAGCCATGGCCTTGTATGTTTATGGCTGTGTCTGCTGGTTACCAGTGAGTCTCGGAAATAAAATAAATATTAGTAAGTGTTTATGTATATTTCCATATATAGTCTCTGAGTATTACATAAAATAAAAATTGTTATTACCTAAATAAGTCCTTAATGCTGCCACTCTGGTATATATTTCTGTGAGTACTATTAACCTAGCTAGAAAGTATGAATGTTACATGATTAGATATTACTCACCAATGCTCACTGGCATTTTCACTATATGAATATTCACTATAGGCTATGGTTCTCTGTACATATTATTAAACTTTATGTATATCAAAATAATTTTATTACATTCATAATGAAGGGTATAATAATTGCTTAAAGTATTTTAGAATTTTAATTTCAGGAATTCCAATTCCTGGCGTGTGAATCCTAAAGATTCGTATCTGTCAAGAGTTTAAAAACATTACATAGAATATTAATAACTGAGACATCCCTGTGGGAAAGAAAGACTAAGAAACTATAGTAATTATTACCAAAACAGGCTTACGTATCTGTAGCAAAGTGATTCAGGTATATTATTTACATGAGGTATATTATTTAACATGAATATAATACATAAAAAAGACCAAGTGAGCATGAAAGTATTTCTGAGAAAAGTGTAGAAAATGAACAAATCAGAGTGTAAAAAAGAATTATCAATTGCATGTAATTTTCATCTGCCAAATAAGCCAAATGTCCATTTTTAAAGCAAATTAAAAACACATTTTATGGAGCACTTACTCTTATTTGTACCATAAGGACAGTAAAGGATAGTTAGAACAATAAACCACTGATGTTAAAGAATGCCAGACTATTTGGAAGTGTTCTGGAAATGATATTCACTTGTAAACAGTAATCGTGGGAGTCAGAGTCACATAGATACTTGCTTTCCCTGATGGTGTCATGGTAATCCTCAAGTCCTTTTGGGTATAACTGATATCTATCTGGTAAATAATCTTAATGGGCTGGGTCTTCGGGGAAATTTTTTCTTACACATTAGAAAGATTGTGATTTCTCTAAAAAACACAGAAAACATATATTTGCACAATGTAGTCCAGATGCCAGAGGTTATTTCCCTTTCTTAGAAAAGAGTTATACAGAATGGTCACTTTCTATTTATTTTTCTTAATTCCATGTATTTTATCATTTAATATGCCTTAATTGTGCCTATGTAATATAGCAAATAATGTGCAAATAATTAAAACATAATCATCCTCTAAGAAGTCTAGGTCATTTAACTTTCAACAAAGGATTCACTCATTATCATCATTTTATCACCTGTTTTTAGCTACCATCAAATAGCTACTATTTCCTAGATACTACATATATATTAAGTATTTAGCTAAGTTTTGAAAAGATCATTTTGAAAAGATCTTTTCTTTTTTTTGAAAAGATCATCTTGATTAAAACCTCTGCTGCAACTAAAGTGACAGTAAGCTTGGAGATCAAAATATTGAGCTCAGAGTAATTAGGCTACTTTCTCACAGCTGAAGACCAAGAGTAGCTGTTTTGGACACACAGAATTGGAGTGATCCACTATGCCTGAAATGAGAGGCTGTAGGAGGGCAGCACAAGGATGTGATATTCAACCTATACTTTGAACATACAGCAAATAAGCATTCACCCATTGTACATATTGGAATAATACATTCAAAACAGAAGATCCTACATGAAAAAATCAAGTCACACTATTTCTTAAGGTAAATTTTCAATATGATGATATATATTACTGTACTTAAGAAAAAATGCACAGGTCATTGGGCATGAAATATGTATGCTATAACCATAGAGCATTTATTAATCTATATTGAACTTCGCATGCTGCATTTCATCTCAATGTTGATTTTAAAATATTAGATGATTTGCCTGATTTTATAATATTTATAGTACTGTTTATCTTTTCCATTCAAAATTACCTAGTGTTTTCATTTCATTTTTTGATCAACACATTTTGGTTAACAGCCCTAATCATGCAAATAAAGACATTTTATTGTAGGAGCCAGACACATAACAGCAAGTCAAATAAATTCTGAATAGCCTTCAATGTAATCACACTAATGGCAATTCTCATCTTTGATCTATTTTAGTACCAACTCCTTTAACAGTGATGGACAATAACATAGAGTAATGATGACATGACAGTTAATAAGCTGCCATCTCTTATTTCACTGTATTTTTTTCTGTTAACTTCCTATGATCGTAGATGAGAAGATGCACTATTTTAAAACTGTCATTTCTACTACTGAATTGACCTATATATTTGGTGCAAATTTAAACTAACACAATGTGAACTTTTTGAATTAGAAGAAATGTATTCTGAAGTTTATCTAGAAGAAGAAAGGTATAAGGATAGCTAACAAAATACGCTTTGTAAAAGAGAAACAGCAAGGAGGATCATTGTTGCATTGCCATATGTACAACTATGCCATAAATCCTAATAATTTAAAGAATATGCTACTGAGTACCCATAAACATAGAAAAAAATTAATTAAAAAATAGAAATATATGGAAATGTAATATGTATTCAATTATTTGAACTAATTTATTTATTGTCTACCTTTTTTTTTTTTTTTTACCAGATTACTGTTAGTGCAGCAAAAACAGGCCAATGAACTATATGGTAATATTGAAATTTCAAATTATCTGTGGGGGTAGGTCGATTATTATTAGCTATAAAGTAGGAAAAATAAACTTAGATTATCACAACACATAGACACACACACAGAGAATTTAATTGTGTAATATAACCTACAAGAAAGCTACAAACTATTACAAGAAGAACATTTAGAAGAGCTTTTCAGATATAATAACAAAATCTATTTTAACACCATATGGCACCAACAATTTTAAAGAAAAATGACTATTTTATGTTAATGAACATTATTAAGTTTAAAGAAAAACACAAGCTAAAAAACATACTGGCAACAAATATTGTAAGCAAATCATTGAAAATAATAAAATACAGATGTATTGATTATGTATTGCTATATAAGAAATATCCCAAAACTTAGGAGCTAAAAACAGGAAAAAAGAGACATGGATCATGAATTCAGGAGTGGCTTTTCTGAGTGGTCTCTGGCTTAGGGTCTTTCATGAGATTGCAGTCAGACTGCAAATCTGACTAGGGTCATCAAAAGACTCCTTCCTTCATATTCTAGTGCCTAGGCTATACAGTCCAGAAGAGAAGAAAGAACAGCTAAGGACCCTCAGGCATCATTCTCTTTCTCTAGCTAAATAGCCTCTCCAGCTTACTAATATCACAGTAGCACAATTTCTCATGTGGCTGCTCAGGGTTCCAAAGGCACAATCCCTGAGACAGCAAGCCAAGTGAAACTGTACCAGTTTTATTCTCTGGCCTTGAAAAATCACAGCATCACTCCTGCTCCATTTAGTTGGTCAGAGAAAACAGACACCCTTCCCCAGATTCAAGAATAGGAAACATAAGCCCCACCTGTTAATGAGAAGAGTGTGCGTCACACGGTAAGAAAAATATGTGGAAAATTCTTTTTGCCACAGTATGGTTACTTATAAATAATGAAGAACATAATGCCTAGGCATGGAAAGATTTAGAGTTCTATAGGTGAATGGGAGAGGACAAAGGCAGAGGGATTCAGACAGAGGTTTCCGAATGCCTTGTCCCATCCATCATCCGGTGGAGGTATTAACAGGAATTTCAGGAGCATAGAGTCATGAGGCAGAGGAAAGCCTCATGAGGAGACCCTCTTCATGCTTACGTGGTATGGAAGAAATCCAGAAATTCAATGAAGCCAGCAATGTCGAGTGATACATTCAGATGGACACATCTCATAATACAGAACAGTATAATTACGAGTTAATGTGTGCAATAAAAGAAACAATGGAACTGTAGACCCTCATCAATTTATTTTTTTCTATATGTGAAAATGGAGGTCTCTAGACATGAAAACACTTCAAAATAGAATTCGTTTATGGAAAATATCCAACAACTAGAACAAGCAGATATGTGAAAGACTTGGAAGCCTCTCTGTTGATACTTATGAACTCAGATTCTTCACTATGACATACCAGTTTTCAGTACCCAGACTGGTGAGACAAGAGAATCTATAGCAGTGCTAACATACCTTTGATTCTCAGTAGAAATACTCTACAATTTCTATATTTTTTGAATAAATGAAAAAATAATAAAGCCCTTTTATGTTTCACTTATGTATAATTATTCACAACAGTGCTGGGCAAAAATTTCTAGTAATTATAAAAAATGTTATAAAATAATAAAATTTACCTACTTAGGAAGACATATTTTTCACTATGGTAGTATATATTCCTATGTAATTTCATTATGTTAATATAAATAAACTAGATGTGAATGTAGTTAAAAGTAAAACTAAAAGCTACAAAAAGTACTGTTGCAAAGATTCAAAGTGTGATAAATTAACATTAATGATGTATTTAGAAATCACATATAGGTTCAAAAACAGCCCTACTCTAAGTAATCTTTCATGTGTTAACCCTATTGTATCTTTCTTTTCTCATTCATTATTTTTCTCAGATTTCTCTTACAAAGGCCATTAATTGTATCTAATTATCAGATCCTACTATTAGTTCTCATCCTACTTTACATTATTTGAAGTTACCTTCCTTTGCCTTCTAGGTCACTGCACTCCTACTTCTCTGATTATTTCCTGAGTAATTTTCATGATTCTGGTTCTTAAAAATACTGTCAGTTCACAATAAAGTTGGTATTAAATGATTAAATGAATAAAAAACTTTGTGCTGAAAAGGAAGGAATGCATGTAACAGGAAATGTTATGCTATCTTAATTGTAGTTCTTTTTTCAATTTATATTCCAATTGGAAAATTACTCTTCACTTGCTTTTTAAAAAAAAAAAAAAAAAAGCAAACATAAGCAATCCATAACACACCACAAACAAAAAAGTGAAGTATAAAACCAGCTCATGTGTAACACAGAAAATGCAGACAAAGTGAACAGAAAGTACAGCAAAATCCTTCAAGGAAATGAAAAAGAGACAGAATTTATTCATACAGAAAAAGTTACTAGCAGTTGACATTTTTCAGGCAATTTGGAGGTAATAAAAATATCTTAGAGATACTATAATATTAAAAGTAACTACTATTTAGCATATATAAACCCCAAATCGGGGAATTTTATCTTTTTTCCAAAATAAACTAGTTTAGGACAAACATACTGGAATGTTATCAGAAAAAAATTAATGGAGAGCTTAGAAGAAATTGCCTTTATTAAAGATTCCTAAAAGTTTTTACTATTATAAGTAATATGTTGATAATTAAGGTCAGAATCTCTCTTTATATATGATTTGGGATTTGGGTATACACTCATGCTGTCTAAATTTAGGTTGACTGTATACGTATGTTTTAATTCTAGAATGTGGGCTCAGTCATTCTAATGAAAAATTGTTCTTGTCTACATCAAGCCTAAGATAAAGAGCCCTTTAAAGTGGATGACATCTGACATTATTGAGTGAACATCTTTAGGTAAATAGGCCACCTTCTTGCACGCTGTTCTAAAGAGTCTTATTTGACTTGCACGTTGCCATTCATTATCCATCTATCCTCAAATACATCTTTCTCTGTGAAAAGCCTCTGCAACCTAAGAATTTGTCTGCTATGCAAATGACTTCCTAATGTCTAGCTGAAAGCTGGCTAATGAGCTTTAGGTTCACACTTCCAATTACTTGATCAGCAGCAGCATCACCTGGATTTCCAACTGACACTTCAAACTCAGTAAACACAAAGCAGGATACATCAACTTTCCCAGGAGGTCCATCACTTTGCTATTCTAAATTTCTCTTGGTCAAAAACTATTCTTACAGTTACCTGAGTGCAGTCATCAAGAACTAACACAGAAGACACATTTCTTACGTAGATTTATCTGATTCTTACAGTAAAACAACAACAATAAAATGACAACAAAAACTCTTCTTCTAATGAAAATAAAACTGAAAGTTGCCTATGACACATCTGATTTTTTATCATCGTATTAGTCTGTCCTATTACATACTTTATGACTCATGAAAACATGCCTCAAGACTTGCTTTATTATCGTGTTATGCAACTCAGGCACTTGCACGTTTGCAAACTTTTCAGAACATATTTTGAATGAGTAGTAAATGAGTGAATTTCATATGCATATAAAAAATTTCTAATATCCCTAAAAGTGTATTACATCACACACACACACACACACACACACACACACACACACACACACACATACACATTCAAGCCCTCTTTAGCCTTTATGTAGTTTTAGTTTTTTTACAACCTATGGGAAATTAAATTTGACCTATGTCAAATCCTGTGTCTATGAATTAGGATTGCATAGGCAAGTACTTGTTTACTTAACTAATGCCTCTGCAATTGTAGAGATTCTAATTGTATCACATTGCTTTAATCTTTCCAGATCAGAGAGCCATTTTTAAGATATTTTACACAAAGTGATACCATCTCTTCATGTTTAATCATTTAATGCACTCTTCTTTAGATCTTTTCTATCTACTCTATATAAAATAATTTGATGTTCTGTACTAAACTTAGCATGATCAGTTTAATGTCATTGTGATTTTATATATTGCAAATTTTTTTGTGATTCTTGTTTCCAAAGATTTTTACATGATGGCTATGATTTTCTGATTTATTAGAACATGATTTCTATTTTAGTTATTATTCTAATTTAGGAATATATCCTTAGGAAGTAGAATACAGCATCTCTAAATTCCTGTCACAGATCAGATGTATATATACATATGTATATTGAAATGTATATTCATCATGCATAAATGTGTGTAAATGGAGATTATAAAACATTCATGATAGAACTATTGAGAAGTGTAAATAAATAAACGTAAGTGAATTATTTGAAACAATGGCTGGCACATAATCACATAATAAATCTCAACTTTGATTATTATGCATGAATCTCCCAGGATCTTTTACAGTGAAATACCCAATAACTGTTGAAGAAGTTTTAGATCTATAAAAATCATTCTGCTGAAATCTAAAATAGAAACTCTCAAAAATTTATAACTGTATGGAGATTAAGATATGAACTAATTTAACTCTCCTACTTGTGTTAGATATAATGGTAGAATAAGAAATATGTAGTGACTTGCCCAAGGTCAGACACTTAGTTTGATTGCAGAACTGGTGTCTACAATATGAATCTTATGAGTCAGTGTACTTTCTAACTCAGTATGTTTCTTGCAGTTTAGTTTGTTGCTACTCCTTTTTTACTGAGATCTTGTCAAAGAGATACTGAACATAAGCCTATTGATTTCCTTCCTAATATATTAAAAAATAATTGTAAAACTGTGATTCTTACAGAACCCACATTTCTTACACTCTTAAAACTCCCAAAAGTTGTTAATCATGTATTTCTCATTCAATCACTTTGTTATGCATACCTGTGACACATAAAAGTGACAAGAACTAAAATTTTGGTGCCTAGATGTCTACCAAAATTTGTGCTCTACCTTCCACAGTGTGGAGCTCTGATTGGGCTTTTGATGGTCAACCAGGGACAATATTTTCTTTTTCTTTTTCTTTTTTTTTGAGACAGAGTCTCGCTCTGTCTTCAGGCTGGAGTGCAGTAGCGGGATCCTGGTTCACTGCAACGTTTGTCCCCCGAGCGCAAGTGATTTTTCTGCCTTAGCCTCCTGAATAGCTGGGACTACAGGAGTGCCTCACCACAACCAGCTAATTTTTGTATTTTTAGTAGAGACAGGTTTCACCATGTTGGCCAGGCTGGTCTCAAACTCTTGACTTCAAACGATCTGTTCCCATAGGCCTCCCAAAGTGCTGGATTACAGGCGTTAGCCACCGTGCCTGGCTGCAGGGACAATATTTTCTAACATCACCACTCCATCCTGCCTACAACTCTGGACACATGACTAATTTTCACCAACAGTGTATCAGTAGCAATGATGCTTTTATCAAGTTTATGAATACCTTCATTCTCTATTTCTCTAGGTACAAGACTTTCAAATCTAAGGAATAGCAAACTTGAAAGAGTATGTAATCTTAGTCTATTAAATAAAGCTGCCTGGCAGCCAGGAACACCACATTGTATTGTTATATAAGTGAGAAATAAACTCCTATTGTCTTACATCACTTGAATTTTGATGTTCTTTGTTTCCTCAACACAATTGAAACTAAAATGTGGCTGTCTCCTTTGTGTTTCTTTAAATGATTCAATATTTGAAGATAATAAAATTAATGTTAAATATTTCAGACCATGCAAAACTAGTCTGATTCAATATCATTAATATATATACTCCATTCATATATAGCATATGTGGCAAATAGAGATTTACAAACTCTCTTCTAACCTTTGAGTCACCAGGATTCACTTTTATTTCCACATCAATCACTCCAACCCACTCTGTTCAGGAAAGTTGTAAGTAGGATCAAGTGAACTGAAAAGCTCAGCAGGGGGTTGGGATGCTTCAGTGAAAAATAAATACAATACCATAGATCTGTTTTCTCAATACAAACAGTAGAAAAATGAAAATTCAGATAATTTGTGAGTACTATTACTTAGAATTCATGTAGATGTTATTTTCATCAATAATATAGATCAATTACTCTTTCATATGTTTTAAAACTTTCTGAGACTTTGGGTTTTACACTGACCTTGATTTTTCTCCCCTTTTGTTTTCACTTCCTGCAGCTGTAGTTTCCCCATGACACAGTTAAGCCACATCCTGCCCACCTCCTTTATAGTGGTAACTTACTGGAAATAGGCTCCCAATCGTTTTTTAATTGCCATGCATGGGAAATGTTTTTCAACAGCACAGCTGGCTCCAGAATATATCTCTGGTGTTGGAGCAACTATCTTCTAATTGCTTCTCTACCTTTCCTATTAAACTGAAAAGAACTCAGTTGGGGGCAAACTCTTCAAATGGATAACCAGCCCTACTATGTCAGCTCCTAGTTGCTCTGATGTGATAATCAGGAAAAAAGAAGTGCTCCTTTTGATAACTGAACTTCACTAGTATTGAGAACAAAGGAACTTCAGCAGGATGGAAATGGGACTTCAGTCCAGTTATTTCAGCCTCGTGGGAAAAACCAGAAACACTGAGATCCTGCCTATTAAACAAGACATGACTACATTCTCCTGTATTTGCTATCTCAATTTTTCTTGGTTGCCCATCTCAAAAACCCTTAGTGGAAAAATTCTTCCTATTACTCTATCGTCAGCTTTCTCTATATAATACAAGTTCCCATCTCTGGGCTAACTGTATTCTAATCATGAAAATTCAACTGATGTTTGGTCTGTATGTTAGTTTGTGGTGTCAGTGAAAGTTGTGTACAACTACATAATCTCAGAAGCAATATATTTCTCACTAGGTAGGCAGACATACTTTTCTAATTCTAACTAAAAGATATATATCCATTCAAGTAAGAACTCCTTTACACTGAGTTCCTTAAGCATTTCTGTTGATGTGAAAAGAAAATAAATCTTGGGGCCCCCAAATCACTAAAGGGAAAAATTAAGCTGGGAACTGCTTAGAGCCAACCTACCTCCCAATCCATTCAATGTCACCCCTCTGCTCACTGACATAGATGCCTGCCTGATTACCTCCTTTGGAGAGGCTAAACAGAAACTCCAAAGAATGCAAACATTTGTCTCTTATCTACCTATGACCTAGAAACCCCCTCCCCTCTTCAAGTCTTCCCACCTTTGCTTCAAGTTGTCCTGCCTTTCCACAGTGAACCAATGTACTTCTTACATATGTTGATTAATTTCTTATGTCTCCTTAAAATTTATAAAACTAAGCTGTTTTATACATGTTTTTATAAATGTTCATGTTTTATACATTTCACCACCTTGGGCACATGTCTTCAGGACTTCCTGAGGCTGTGTCACGGTGCATGTTCTCAACCTTGGCAAAATAAACTTTCTAAATTAACTGAGACCTGTCTCAAATTTTGGGATTCACACTGGCAAATACATGAAAAAAATATCTAGGAGTTTTTGTTACTTTCATTTTAGTCTGGTGAAATTGGCAATCAATAAAACTCAAATTTTCAAAATGATAAATTATTCACAGCACCTCAAATGTAAATGAAGAAAAATTTCAAAATCAATTTGATATAGGGACAGTATGTTTTTCATTAAAATGATTTAAAAGATTATTTTGTTATCATACAGTAGATGGTACCTTGTTAACTTACATTTGATGTAAATTTTAAGACTATATTATCTACATTTAATGAATGCTGCTTGTAGAACTGCAAGTACGATTATCAGCTTCAGAGTTAGACAGCGTAAGGACATGCTTCTGTTACCGTAATTAGATACGAGCAGGGCAGGAGATGGACCTGCCCGACCAGGACAGTCAGGTGAACAGCATGTGATGATCAGACAGTTGTTACACTGTCTCTCTAAAATAATAATTGGTCGCAGCCAGCAGCAGGGAAAGGCAATCTCCCAATAGATAGAAAAAAAATCTTAAACTGATGATCAGCAGCTTTCTAGTAAGTTCTTAGGAGTCAGGTGAGTGAGCTCAAGCACGCAAAGTAAGAGGCAAAATGGCAGAGTTTAACTGGGATATAATCTTCTAGGAAAGCCTCAAGTGAGAATGCCTACAACTTCAGTAAACTCACTGAAAATGTGGCCCCTCCCAAGTGTTAGCAGGCCACTGAGCATACAGACAGCCTGCCCCAAGGGAAGAATCGGGGAAGAAGGAAAGAAGACCCCAGAAGCATGCCAATGTATAAGCCCCAAGTTAAAAATCAAGCTGTGCACTTTAATCTCTCTAGTCACCCTCTTGGCCCTCTTCCAAGTGTACTTGACTTCCTCTCATTCCTGTTCTAAAATGTTTTAATAAATTTTTGCTCCTGCTCTCAAACTTCCCTCAGTCTCTCTGCCTTATGACCCTCAGTGGAATTCTTTCTTCAGAGGAGGTAAGACTTGAGGTAGCTACAGACCTGTATGGATTCACTGCTTCTAACAGTTCCATCTTTGCAAGTACGTAAAGGAAAATTTGGGGGAATTTGATGAATTCCTCACTTTGTAAAATAAAGATATTGAGCTCCATGACTAGTATTTTGTAATTAGTTCAGTTTCAGTAATAATAGAGACATGAATTTTTTGCTTTCTTCACCTTTGTAGATTCTAAATATTATTTCAGTTAAGGACAAAGAGATATAAATTGTCTTCGGAAGTCAGATTTTTGCTTCAGAGCTTCCTCAAATCTATATGTTCTATTAATATTCTTTTACCAAAAAAAAATCAAAACCAATTAAAATAACACACTCACATTTAAATGTAGAATGAAAGTCTAGATCAAAGTCTCAGCAGAAATTAGCTTAAATTGACATTCTCACACTTATGAATGCTAGAGAGATTAAAAAGTATGCCTCATGACTCAGATTCAGTTCTTCAATACCTTGATAGAAGTATTCTGATTGATTCATATGTTTAAAGCTTTCTAGAATCATCAAGTACGGGTGATATTTAATTTTTAGGATATTAATAATGAGCATATATACATTAATGAGGAAATATACAGTATACTGACGTAAATTTTAAAACTATATTATCCACTTTAATAAATGCTGGTTGTAGAACTGAAAGTATAATTATCAACAAAAAAACTATGCTTTTTAAAAATATAAGGATATATGAAAACATTTAGCAAACTGACCTTTAAATTTATAGCTCAAGTCACATTATAATAGTATTAATTTCACAGTAATGTACATACACACATGCTCACAAATGTATCTGTTATAGCACTTAAAATTATATTTTAACATACTGATCTCTTTTAAATTGTCTTACCTTGTAAATATGCATGGCAATAAACTTGTCTAATTATGTTCTTAGATAAATGTATATTGGCTTATTTGTTATTTTTTGTACTTAAATACAGACTTAAACACAAATATTGTTGAATTCAAAGGTGAATTTTTGTAATAGAAGCAAAATTTTAAAACTCTAAATTAAAAAACTTTTTCCAGAAATATTATTGTGCTTACAAATTATTTTAAAAATATTATCTCTCAAAGATTGTACTCTCTGAAAACTATTTTCAATAGTGTTCTTATGTACAGTCTTTTACCATATAGTTTATCTTCTTCCATCATAAGCTACTGCTTGAAGACATATTTTACAACTCTCTTCATAACATGTCATAAATTGTTATGGCATGCAGTTATGAAATTATATACCAAAAGAAATCAGGAGAGTATAAATGAAGAACATTTAATTTAATTATAGATGAATTTGTCAAGTATATCATTATACATAGAATTAAAATATTAACAATATGTCACCTTTTTAGAAGACTTATCATCCTATAACCTGACATCTATTACTGATGGATATAATATCTTAATGGTTCACAAATGCTCTTAGATAAATAATTCAACTATTTCAGTGTTTTAGCACATCATAATCAAGCATTTCAATCAATAGAAAGAACTCTCTTCACTTGATTCATTCTTCAACTGATCAATTATTATAGGTCAAAGATGAAAAAAGAAATATACTGTATCAGACTTTCAATGAAACTTTACCTGGTTGAGAGAAAACAAAAGATAAACTAAAATTCAGCAAAAGTACAACATATAATATTGTGACCAGTAAGTGTGAAGTTTATAATTAGCTGAGATTAACTTGGTATCTCTCGTTCTTGCAATGGCCCCCCATGTCATAATGTGTGATACATATTTGAATCACCTGAACACCTGCTAGTATCAGTGTCTTTTTCCAGTTCTTTCTGATGTAATGTTTGTAACAGTTTTCCTTCAAAGAAAGAATGTGGGTGCTCACTTTAAAATATACTTTGGAACAGGAGTTTCTAAGGATACTGTTGCCTGCTGGCCACTCTGTATGACAGCCAGTGGTGGCATGGCATATGCTAAAGACTTTGAGATGCATGGCACCAGTTGGCGAGGTAGTGGAAAAAATTAGACATTTATGTTAAGTTTTCGTAGAAATTAGAGGCAGATCAGAACTGCCCAGAGACTCTACAGGTTAATATGAATCCTTTTGCTATAGTGTTTTGTCATGTATTGTATGACTTAAACCTATTTATATTTTGTAAGAAAATGTTTGTATGCTTTTACAATAAACATATTTTATTAGCAATAGGTTAAAAATACACAAATACAAATACACAAGTTCTCATTTACATGTGACAGTTTAAAAAACTGAACACATGGCAGGTTCAACTGAGCATGTAGTGGCTCATACCTATAATCCCAGCACATTGGGAGGCCAAGGCTGGGAGATCACCTGAGGTCGGGAGTCCAAGACCAGCCTGGCCAACATGGTAAACCCCATCTCTACAAAAATGCAAAAAATTAGCTGGGCATGATGGCGGATGCCTATAATCCCAGCTATTGGGAGGTTGAGGTGGGAGAATCATTTGAACCCGGGTGGCAGAGGTTGCAGTGAGCCAAGATCACCCTATTGCACTCCAGCCTGGGTAACAGAGACTCTGTCTCAAAAAAAAAAAAAAATTTGAACACACAGAGGTAGAGAATGAAAAAATAGATAACAGAGACTGGGAAGGGTTAATGGAAAGGCAGGGTAAGGATGATGAGAAATGGGTTAAAACGTACAAACACACAATAAGATAGAAATAGGAATAAAGTCAATGTTTGATAGCAGAGTAGGATGCCTATATTTAGCAAAATGTTATTGGACTCAGGCGATGGACACCATTGAATATCATCACTTGATTACTACACGTTATATACATATAACAAAATTTCTCATGTACCCCATAAATTTGCACACATTTTAAAAAATGTAAAAAAAATAAAAAATTTAAAAATACCATTAAGCAATGTTGAGTTAAAAATAAACAATACAAAACTCACCAAATAAGTTGCCCTATAAATTTTTTTGAATTTGTCTTCTTTACTTGCTTTGTGAAAATTAGAATCAGGTGTCAGTCACCTCGAATTAAAAGCAATAGTCTTTATTAATACTAGGTGATAGTAATTTCCTCAGGATGCAAGGTAAAGTTGATAATTACCCAAAGGCAGACAGATTTTCAGTGAGAGAAAGACAAATTGCCCTCTTAGGTCTATCTTATTTTTGACTTCAATCTTCTTAGCCATACTCCATGATGTCTCTAGAAAAGATGATGGGGAAGATATTCCTGTCTGTAGAGACAATTTTTAAAAAGAGAAATAAAGGCTAGAAAAAATAAGTACCACTGAACAAGATCTAACTCTGTGACTTTAAGTAAGTTACTCCAGAGCTCTTCCACAGCTGCACCGTCACTATACGTTTGGTATGTTAAAATTACCAAAACTCCCTGGATATACCAGGATATTGTAAGACATTGTGACTTTGCCTTTGCTTTGGTCATTTAGCATATTTCATCTTCAAAATCTTCCCTTGAAATCACATAAGAGTCCTTTAAGATCCAGTTCTAAAACCAGCTCTTCAATAACACTTTCCCTGGAATTGTTCATTATACCCAATTCTTAGCACAACAAGTTGATTTACTCTTTAACCTAAGACTATAAGGAGGCAACAAAAAATGTAAGTTGGGAATGACTAAGTCCACAATAAGAAAAAACGAATCTAAAATAATAGGAAAAGAAATTAGAGAGACACCCAACTGGAATTTAAAATAAATAAACAACACAAAACAAAAAACTAAAGATGAGAACATAGTATCAGTTCTAATCACAGTCTCCAACTCTAGAGCTAAATTAACTCAGTCAGATTCTGTAGTTGGGCAAGCCTTGTAGGTGACTCTCATGCACAGTAAATTTGAGACCATCTTAACTCTGTGCTTTGCATTGCTTCACTTTAAAGATACTGTATTTTTTTTTTACAAATTAAAAGTTTGTGACAATCTTGCATTAAGAAAATTTATTATATCAGCACCATATTTCCAACAGCATGTGCTGACTTCCTGTGTCACATTTCAGTAATTCTCACAATATTTCCAACTTTTTCATGGCCATTATATTTACTATGATGATCTATGATCAGTGCTCTTTGCTGTTACTATTGTAATCATTTAGGGGTGCCACAAACCACACAGCAAACTTAATCAATAAATGTGTGTTTTCTGACTGGTCCACTGACCAGCCATTTCCCTGTATCTCTCCCTCTGCTTGGGCTTCCCTGCTTTGTGGGGCACAAAGATATTGTAATTAAGCCAATTAATAACCCTACAATAGCGTTTAAGTGTTCAAGTGAAAAGAAGAGTCACATATCCCTCACTTTAAATCAAAAGCTAGAGATGATTAAGTTTAGTGAAGAAGGCATGTTGAAAGCTAAAACGCCAAAAGCTAGGCCTCTTGGGTCAAACAGTCAAGTTGTAGATGTAAAGAAAAAATGCTTGAAGAAAACCGAAAGGTCTACTGCAATGAACACACCAAGAAAAATAAAGCAAACAGCTTTATTGCAAATATAAAGAAAGTTTTAGTGATCTGGATAGAAGATCAAACCAGCCACAACAGTCTTTTAAATCAAAGCGTAATAAAGAGAAAAGTTCTAACTTTCTTTTATCCTACGAAGTCTGAGAGAGGTGAGGAAGCTGCAGAAGAAAATTTCAAACTAGCAGAAGTTAGTCCATAAGGTTTAAGGAAAGAAGCCATCTCCATAACATTAAAATGCAAAGTGAAACAGATACGGATGTAGAAGCCGAAACAAGTTATCTAGAAGATATAACTAAGATCATCAATGAAAGCAGCTATGCTGAACACCACATTTACAATGAAAATGAAAACAGTTGTATATTGGAAGATGAGATCATCAAGAACTTTCAAAACTAGAGAGAAGTCAATGCCTGGCTTCTAAGCTTCAAAAGAGAGTCTGACTCTCTTAGTAGAAAATAATGGACCTGATGACTGTAACTTGAAGCCAATGCTCATTTACCATTCCAAAAATCTTAGGGCCCTTAAGAATTATGCTAAATCTACTCTGCATGTGCTTATAAACAAATAAGCCTGAATGATCGCAGGTATATTTACAGCATGGTTTGCTGAATATGTTAAGCCCACTTTTGAGAACTGCACCTCATAAAAAAAAGAAAAAGATTACGTTCAAAAAAATTCCCACTCATTGATAATGCACCTGGTCACTCAAGAGCTCTGATAAAGATGTCCAAAAATTTAATAATATATTCATGCTTGCTTATACAACATCCATTCTACAGCCCCTAGATTAAGAATTTCCATTTTTAAGCCTTATTATTTAAGAACTACGTTTCTTAAGTCTGTAGCAGCCATAGACAGTGATTCCTCTGATAGATATAGGCAAAGTAAATTGAAAGTCTTTTGAAAAGGATTCATCATTGTAGATGCCATTAAGAACATTTAAGGTTCATAGGAGGGGGTCAAAATATTAAAATTCACTGTTGTTTAGAAGTTGATTCCATTCCTCATTCAAGACTACAGTGGAGGAAATCATTGCAAATGTGGCGGAAAGAGCAAAATAACTAGAGTTAATATCAGAGCCTGCAAAAGTGACTGAATTGCTGCAATTACATGACAAATATTTAATGAATAAGGACATGCTTCTTTTGAAAAAGCAAAGACTCTTGAGATGGAATCTTCTCCTGGAAAAGATGCTATGACATTTTTGAAATAACAACAAAGAGTTTAGCATATTACATAAAATTAGTTGATAAAACAGAAGCAGTGTACAACAGGATTGCCTCCAATTTTGAAAGATGTTCTACTATGGATAAAATGCTATCAAACATCATTGTATGCTACAGCGAAATATTTGAAAAAGGAATTGTCAATCGATGTGGCAACTTCATAGTTGTCTCATTTTAAGAAATTGCCACAGCTGCTTCAACCTTCAGTAACCACTACACTGTTCAGTTAGCACCCATAACATTGAGGCAAGACCTTTCATCATCAAAAAGATTATGGCTAGCTGAAGTCTCAATCATTAGCATTTTAAAATTAATGTCTACAAATTTTTTAGACATGCTGTTACTCATTTAATAGATATAATGTAAACAAAACTTTCTATATGCACTGGGAAACCAAAACATTTGTGTGATTCCCTTTAAGATACTCACTTTATTGCAGTAGTCTGGAACTAAACCTGCAATGCCTCTGACAAATTTCTGTAAATAAATGCTGTCTGAGCTCATTTGCTTACACAATTATGGTTAACAGTAGCAAATTTGAGCTTTGAGGGAGGAGATTTAAAAATGTAACATGGCCAGCTCTGCTACTGTGTGGTCATGGGTAATTGCATAATTTCAATGTGCTTCAACACAGTTCTCTGCAATAATTATAATAAATAATAAAATATATAAATAATAATACCAACTTCAAAAACTGATTGTGAGGAATACAAAAGTTAATATATTTTAAGAGCTTAAGTCAGATCCTGGCCCATAATGAGTCCTGTACAATTATGATGAAGGTGATAAATTGAAGTAAATAGCTGCAAAGACTGTGAAGAGAGTCTTGAAGAGAATAAAAATGTTCTTAGCAATAAAATCAATATCTGCTGCTTATGTAAAATGAATGTTGATTAGAACAAAAACAGAAGCCAGTACATAATCACCCTAGTTTAGAATGTCTGAGACATAGACTCACTGAGACACAAAAATAGACCAGCAGTACGAAAACAGATAGAAAGAAAAAAATATGGGTAAGACCGGAACAGAGTCCAAATGTTTTCTTCAGCTATTTAGAAGAAAACATGTATATCTGAAACTTACATACTATATATTAAATATAGTTTTTTTTTTAACTATTGACGGGGGTAAATATTTTTTTCCTCAGCCATTCCTGGGTTAGTGTCTGAGGCATCTATAATAAAAGATTATCAAGAGAAAAAATGGCTAGTTATGATGGCTTCCACCTATAATCTCAATTACTCAGCACACTGAGGTGGAAGGGATCACCTGGGCCTAAGAGTTCAAGGCAACAGTGAGGTGTGATCACACACTACACCCTAGTCTGGATAACAAAGAGACCTCTCTCTAAAAATTTGATAATAATAAAAAACAAAGAGAAAGTCATACAAATTTACTTAATACATCATCTACATGACACAGTAGCCTTCAGAAATGAAAACACCACACACACAAAAAAAGAAACCTGCATATTTGTATGGTTAGTTACAATAAGAAGTGGATAGTTGTAGAGAGATATATGACTCGGCAAAAAGGGTACAACAGTAACATAGTGGAGGGAACTTAACAAGGCTTGTTTGTTCAGATTCTTCTGTGTTCCTGTGTCTTCAACTATAAAGATATTCCCTTGTTCTGGGTATCAAAAGGGTTCCTCTGAAATGAGGGTCTCATTACCTTCTTCAGAAGAAGGTCAGAGCATTTTTTATGGACTGCTTCATGGGAGAAGGGTATAGAAGAAACAAATTTTCCCATTATGTGATAATTGAAAAAGCCTGGTCACAGCAACATGAGAAGTCAAAATATTACTATTCTCTTTACTTTTACTTTGTTTGAATTTGTCCATAATGTAAAGCTTTAAAAAATGTGGTCAGAGAGAGTTATTAAAAAAAATTGGAATTTGATCTTATCATCAGGAGATTAAAAACTTCTACTAGGCTTAGCCCATGTCACATTTTTAAATCTCCTTTTTGGTAGCAGCAGTAGCAGCTCTAAGTTGTTACTGTTAATCATGACATTTGTGTTAGCAAATAAGCAAAAACAGCATTTATATATTGCTATCTGATATGGTTTAGCTCTGTGTCCCCACCCAAATCTCTTCTCAAATTGTAATCCTCACATTTCCAGGGAGGGTCCCGGAATCCCCACATGTTGAGGGAGGGAGTTGACTGGATGATGGGGGTGCTTTTCCCTATTCTGTTCTCATGATACTGAGTGAGTTCTCACGAGATCCAATGGTTTTTTAAGTGTTTCAAAGTTCCTCCTTTGCACTTTGCTGTCTCTCCTGCTGGCTTGTGAAGGTGCCTGTTTCCACTTCTGCCATGAGAGTAAGTTTCCTGAGGCTTCCCCAGTCATGCAGAACTGTCAGTCAATTAAATCTCTTTTTTTATAAATTATCCAGTTTCAGCGAAGTGTGAAAACAGATTAATACACTATCCATCACAGATTTTTTTAATTTAGTGACCATCAGAATCACCTATGAATGAGGCTTACAAAAAAACAAACTATTGGTCTCCTTCTCGTTAAGACTATCTAATTCGGTAATTCTGGGGAGAGGGCCCAGAATGTGGATTTCTAATAAGGCACTAGTTGAGGCTACTGCTGCTGCTCAAGCAACCACATTTTGAGAAGCTTTTCTCTAGCCTGTTGATATGGTTTGGCTGTGTCTCCACCCAAAATCTCATCTTGAATTGTAATCCAAATTGTCTCATGTGTTGCGAGCAGAACCTTGTGGGAGGTGATTAGATCATAAGGGTGATTTCCCTCTGCTGTTCTCGTAATAGTGAGTGAGTTAGTTCTCACAAGATCTGATGGTTTTACAAGGGGCTTTTCTTCTCTTTACTGATCTTCTCTTTGCTGCCATCCTGTGAAGAAGGATATGTTTGCTTCCCCTTCTGCTGTGATTCTAAGTTTCCTGAGGCTTCCTCAGCCATGCTGAACTGTGAGTCAAATACACCTCTTTCCTCTATAAATTATCCAGTTTCGGGTATATCTTTATTGGCAGTCTGAGAATAAATTAATACACCTGTATATTTATAACATGTCCCAATATTATTAATCACTCAGCATTATAATGTTAGAATTGTATTTTATTTGTTTTACCAGAGCATTGTGCAGTAGCTGGCATATTGGGTAAGATTAATAATTATACCCTATAAATATACTTAATATACATGGACTGCTCTTTGCTCTTACTCTCTTGGCTGTTGGCTTAAATTACCTCCAAGAGTCTGTCTGCTAGATTGAAATGAGAATGCCAAAACAATGAACAGCATTTTAGATTTTGCTCAATATTATTTTAATTTGGGTAGTAACATCTAATCATCTATCTGAAAAAAAGGAACAAATATATCTCTATATCAGAAACCATCTTGGGCAGAAAGAATTCTTCAAGGCCTCAACCTTCATTGACTAGAAAGATTTATATTGTTAAACCATGCAGAAACAATCAAAGTGATCCAAGACAAGAAGGTCATTTTTACAGCCATTGCAGAATCACAAATGTAACAACATACATATTAAACTGTAGGTGGTAAACGCAAAAATAGGAAAGAAGTAGTAGATGCAAGCGATATTATAAAAGACGATAACAAGAACTCAGTGACTGTTTTCATATCAAGTAATAGGTAGATTGTTGCTCTTGTTTCTGTAATAAAAGTGTATTTCTTGAAAAGGGTAACAAGTTTTCATAAACGAGAGAAATTAAATATAAACAAAACCATTAAGTTAGGTAAAAACATACTGTTTGCTCATTTTGAAAATTTAAAACTGCATATTTATAAACACAAAGGTTGAGATATAACAAGGTGATTTTACAGGTATATTTTATAAGATCTCAATATTCATGCATCAAAGAATAAACTAAGTCTTAAATATGTCATTTGTGTTTCATGCTATGTTTTTATGATTCAACTTTTTGTTTTGCTTTATTTCCTCAAGGGCTAACCACTGCTTTCCCAGCAGGGGAAACAAAGCCCACCCACCAAGTCCCTTCCAACTTTCACTGATGAGATCTTGGGGCTGTTTACATTAGCCATGCAAATTTGAAAAATCTAAACTGTCTCCTGGTGTTTAATCTCACAACTCAATTTGTTTCTGAAACTGGTGTGCTTAGCAGCTGTGCAGCAATGCTTTGTCTGTCCCAAAGACAAAAGACTAATTTTTTTTTACTTAAATAACAGAATACTCCAGTATCTTAGATCACAGCATTGACAGAGGTAATTAATGATCCAGAACAGTCACAAACAACCTATTTTCAGTTATAATTAAGAACAAAAATGTATGTGTCAAATATTTCCTGAAACTGGACCATATGTATAACAGTTACTCACAAACACACTTTGAAAAATTGGGAATGACAAAATACCTGTGAGTACACAAATTCCCCCTCCCCACCAGCAATAGCTTTTCCTTACAATTTATTTTAAAACATCTGTTTCTAGCAGGCTTAAAAATATATAAAATTGGGTTTAAAAATCCTGCTGCTCTTAATACAAAAAGAGAAAGAGGTATATATTTATGTATCCAGCCCCAAAATGGGCCTCAGTTGAGCTGTTTCTGAAGAAAGTGCTTTTAACACAGGTCTCTGAAATTGTGGGCTGTAAATAAAAACCTCAGAAAATAAATCTCTGAAAATGAGTTGGATCTATTTCTACTACTACTAGGAAATAAATGACATCCAACTTTAGATTCCAGGGTTCCATTCTGCATTAAAAAAAGTTTTTTGTTTGTTTGTTTTGTGGGTTTTGGTTTCTTTCTTTTCCATACAGAAAAGTTTACTAGCTTAACTTAAAACTTCTAAACGTTGTCTGTAAGGTCCTTCACAATTTGACCTTGATCGACTCCCTTTCACAATGAATCTTTTTTATTGTTTGAATAGACATTCTTTCCTTCCTTTTCTTTTTTTTTGAAATGGAGTTTTGCTCTGTTGCCCAGGCCGGAGTGCAGTGGCAGGATCTCGGCTCACTGCAACCTCTGCCTCCCAGGTTAAAGAGATTCTCCTGCCTCAGTCTCCTGAGTAGCTGGGATTACAGGTATGCACCACCATGCCTAACTAATTGTTGTATTTTTAGTAGAGATGGGGTTCCACCATGTTGGCCAGTCTGGTCTTGAACTCCTGACCTCAGATGATCCACCTACCTCCGCCTCCCAAAGTACTGAAATTACAAGGCATGAGCCACTGCACCCAACTTAAAAATAGACTTTATTGTCAAGAGAGATTTAGGTTCACAGCAAAACAGAGAAATTTGCAGTGATTTTTCCATGTATCCACTGTGCCACATGTGTGGCTTCCTCCGTTATCAAAATTCTCCATCACAGTGGTATATCTGTTACAACTGATGAACCTGAACTATCATGTCATTATTACCACAAGTCCACACTTCACGTTAAGAGTTCACTCTTGCCATTATATATTTTATGAGTTTAGAGAAATGTATAATACATTTATCCACCACTACAGTATCACACAGAGTTATACTGTCCTAAAAATCTTTTGTGCTTCCCCTATCCATCCCTGTCTCCTTTCTAACCTCAGGCAACAACTGGGCTTTTTCCTGTCTCTATTTTTGGCCTTTTGAACAATGTGATATAGCTCAAATTATGTAATACATAGTGGTTTTTTTTTTTAAATTGGCTTCTTTTACTTAGCAATATGCATTTAAATACCCTCCATGTTTTCTCATGGTTGACAATACATTTCATTCTAGTGAAAAATAGATTGCTTTGTCTTGAGTGTACCACACTTCATTTATCCATTCACCTACTAAAAAACATTTTAGTTGCTCCCAAGAGAATTTCTACATCAAAACAACAACAAAATGAATCTAGACATAGATCTTACATACTTTTGAGGGACTTCTCTTCCCCAGTCTGCAATATTTATTCAAATAGTAAGTTCACCACGCCTCCGGGGCCCCTTTCCCCATTCTTTGGGGTAAGAGAGACCAAGAACCTCTTTGGAACTGGGAGCTGGGGATGCTCCTCCAGTTACACTTTCACAAGAAATTCACTTAAAATGGATTACAGACCTAAATGTAAAATGCAAACTATAAAAATTATTGATGATAGCAGGAGATCTAGATATCTCTGAGTTTGGTTGATGACTTTTTACATGTAATACCACAGGTATGATTCATTAAAGAAATAACTGATATCTGGACTTTATTAAAATAAGAAAAATTGTGCTCTATGAAAAACACTGCCAAGAGTATTAAAAGACAAGCCACAGACCAGAAGAAAAATATTTAAAAATAACATAGCAAATAAAGGATTGTTATTGACAGTATACAAAGTACACTTAAAACTCAACAATAAGAAAATAAACAATCTGATTGAAAAATAGGTCAAAGACCTCAAAGACACCTCACCAAAAAAGATATCCAGATGGCAAATGAGGACATGAAAACATAGCCCAGCAAATGTTATCAGGGTAATATAAATTAAAACAACCACGAGATACCATTTCATACTCATTAAAATGGCCAATATCCAGAACACAGACAACACCAAATGCTGGGGAGAATGTGGGATTAGTGAAGTTATCATTTATTGCTGGTGGGAATGTAAAATGATAAAGCTGCAAGACACTTTGGCGGTTTCTTAGAAGACTACATATTCTCTTACCAAGCACTATAACAATTGTACTTCTTGGTATTTACCAAAATGAGTTGAAAACTCATGTCCACACAAAAAAACTGCTATACACAGATGTTTATAGCAGCTTTATTTATAATTGATGAAAAAAGCAATAGATTTCTCAGTGTTTGCTAAAAATATCTGCCTCTTAGAGTTGCTATGCCATTATTCACGATGATGCTATTGTTGCCTTGTCTGCCCTCCCCATTCCTCACCTTTAAAATCTTGTTTATAATTTAAGATTATCTCCACTTTAATCAGCTTCCCCTAATAGGAAATAGTAAGGCCTACCTCTTTGCTGTTTTAGGAATACCATGAAAAACTGTCTTTGTGATAACAAAAAACTTTCCCTTCTGAACTAGAAATTCCATAATATTGTCCCTGTGTAATAAACACTCATTTATCCTCAAGTACTCATCAGTTACAGTCAGTAATCCAAAGAGTTTTATTTTACTTATTGTGTATCTGACCATTTCTTTTATCATCAAGAATTAGCATTGTCACTTGTCTATTTCAAGTTTATAATTTTTAAAATCAAACTTCTGGAGATATGAATCAGATACAAATTGTTTCTGAGGCTCATAATAGGAGTAAATTGCTCTAAAACATGAATAACACTTCTCTCCTATTTGTCCTCCTCTGCAACTGTTCTATTTTAGCAAATAGTCAATGTTTTCATGATTTCTATAATAGTGCTTGGTATAGAAGCACTATTATAGAAATATAATATACTAAATATACTTTTAAATCTTCTAAATATACTTTTAGAAGATAAAGTATACATTCAATGGCCTAATTAATCATGTACTCTGCAGCCTGGCTCTGCTTACAATTGTCTCTTACATCATGGTACTTCACTACTAACTGAAAATTAAATCAAGCAAAGGCAATATAGTTTAAGTAATGTACTGTTTTAGATAAGAGTAAGTAGAACTTAAAAAGAAGATAAACACACAATTCTAATTGAAAAATAAGGTGTCTCCATATAGTTAGAAGCAAATGAAAATAAAAGTGCACTTGTGAGTTAATGTTGCACATGTACACTTTAAAATAGAACAAAAAGATAAGAAGGCTGAAGAAAGCTTTTGACATGAGAGTGTCTTCTATACTTTAAGCATTATACATGATGTAATGCTATAAGGACACACTTCTAAAGTACAAATCAACCTTATATGTGTCATTGCTTCCCAGAGACAGGATTTATGTGAAGCCATAGGAAAAAAGTTACAAAATGACTCACAACTTTCCTTTCTTGAGGAATTATTCATTTCTTAAATCTGACATTTTACTCACAATTGGTAAATACTCTAGTAAGTGTAGTTTTATCTTAAAATAATTTCTTCTCTGCAGCCAAAGAAGGGGGAATATGAACTCAAAAAATCTCTCCATATTGTAAATATTAGTTTAAGAATTCACCCTGTGGCCCATGAAAGTGAAAGCATGGACATCAAGATCTGTGCACCTCTGATTCCTTCCCTCAGAGGACAACGAGCACACAAGGTAAATCATATTAAGCTATTCTAACAAAAACCCTAAAAATGTATTTTCCCTATTATTCAAATTTTCAATATTTACATGTATTATAATTGATATAATTTTTGTTTATATATGTTTAGATTCTTTCTATAGACAATCAATATAGAATTTTCAAAATGAGAATAACATAACCTAGCTAGCATTTGCTTTTTTTTAGAAATGAAAATCCTTTGCTTTTTATGAGATTAACTCACAAAACTGAATCATTATCTACAAAAAAACTAGAAAATGTATAGTTAATACATCTTCAAAAGTTTTCATGATACGCTACATACTGTGCCCCTAGAGAAAGTGTCAAGGATAATTCCTAAGCTGTTCTGGAAAAGTAATCTCTAACTCTGAAAACAATGTATTTGATGAAAATCATCTAGGTTCCCTTTAAGCAGCTGGAAAAATTACGAGCTAGCTTTTCTCTCCCTTGAGAAAATTCTGTTTCATATCAGGAGTGACAATAATTCATGGCATTCATTTATTTGGATAAGTGAAGGAAAAGTAGAAATCTGAAGGAAGAGAGAGATTCAACTACATTCCTCCACTTACTAGCTTTGGGAGTTAGAGCAATTTTCTTAATCTCTTTGTGCCACTGTTGACACTGAAATTAATTACTCTTCTCTAAATTAATTCCTTAAAAGAATAGTTGCTAATCATCCTAAAATATGTGGTTGTGTAACACTTGGCTAAGTGCCCTTTACCAAGATGACACTAGAAGACATTTTTAGCTCCATTCTAGAGGCCTAGATTCTCTCAGCTTAGTTTCATTCAGGAGAAACTGGGGAACTCGTAAGCTCCTTGGCAGTCCAAGCCAGTAATAAGATTCTATTTGCTTGAAAATGATGCTCTTGAGACATAATTCTCAAAGTATATTCTATTTAGAAAATGAATATTCTATCTTCATGGGTTTTCTGCTTACAATGTCAGAATACTCTCAGATCCCAAAAGTAAGCATTACTCTCCGAATGTTGAGAGTTCTCTAATGCCGAGGACATGGTCTTTGCCAGATAAAAAGGCTGTGTCAAGCAGTTTTCTGTTTTCAATAGTCATGGGCTTGGTTTCTTACCCATGTGCATCTGAGTACTGATTTACTAAAACGGTAACAGAGACTCTAGTTTAACTGATCAGACTCTCCCACAATCAAATCTTGCTTTTGTCCCTGTGTATGGAAGTTAAATTATTATTTGTAACAATATATTAAAGCTTATTTCAACTATAATGTAGGTTATTCGGACATGAAGGTAGCATCACACGGTATACTACTGAGCTCATTACTAAGATATTCTGTTATTCTTATTTCTGTCTGTTTTATACGTCTGTGCAATCACTGGCATTGGGGGTCATCTGGGTTTGGATTACAGGCAGTTAACACATGAATAAAAGACCTTTAGAAATAGCTAAAGCAAGAAGACATTGTGATTTTAGAGTATCACAACCAGTGATGCCATTACTGCTAACATTTAGATGATAAATTCTTATTGTAAATTCAACCTTAAGTGGCTTGAAGAGGTAGTTTGTAAAAAAAAAAAAAAATTAATTGCCACCAAAGGAAATGGACTTTCATTAATTTTCATTAGGGTGAATTGTCAATGAAACATATCATCCCCTACTAGGGGAACTGGTCTCATAAAAGATTTTCATCATCTTTTTATTCATAAAATACTGGTTGGCCCTAATCTTCACTAGCCTTATTTTTTTAACATGCAGAGTAAGAAAATGGTTTGGTCCTACTATTTCTCTGGCAGATGTTTTTCCAGAATCTGCTAGGGTATATGTCTTCCAATTGCCAAAAATAATCACTGTAAAACCTAAATTACAATTCACATAAAGAGAGTATTCCTTGAAGAAGATGTAACAGAAAATCCTGTTTCCCTTGCCACCTTGTCTCTAATACATTAATAACAGCATGTCCTCAAATGATAATTTAAATCTTGAAAAGAGAAAAGCTAAAATTCTACCTTCTGAGAACTTATCTTGCATAGTCTTTCCATAATGTGTAAAACACTTCAATCCTGAGGGCTCCATATGCAGGTTTCCATGTGAATACTCCTACCATTTCAGATGTGCACTTGCTCAGATTCCCACCAGGGAACCAACCTCATCTTTTGTCAGCTTTCTCTGGCTGCTACCTTATCTTCCTTTTAGGAAAACGTCAACCCTTTCAACAGGTAGAGCTTCCATTCACTGTCAATGACATATGTCTTGTAACCTAGACACAGACACAAAACATAGGTTGTGCCTGGTCTGTTGTGATAAATATGGATGCCAATCACTACCTTAAGATTTAGAATCAAGAGAGTCTCCTCTCATCCCCTGGATGAGAATTGAAGATAGTTCTCTTCCTAACAGATTTCCACCAGTTAGATTTTTGATTCAATTTTGCATATTTTGAAAATTTGTTTATTCTTAAAACAAGATTGATAGAACATTAAAGAAACCTTATTAAAAAACAGCTCCAAAATGGTAACAGTCCAAGTGTTCAACACAAGAATAAAAAACTAATTATGATATATTACATCCAATGGAAGGCTCTTCAGCAATAAAAAAGAACACATTCCCAAAATAGGCAAAATGTAGATGACTCTTAACATTGTATTGGGCAATAGAAACCAGACACAAAAGGTGTACATTGAGTATTACTATTTATATAAAGTTCTAGAATAGGGAAAGCTATAATTCTTAGAAATCAGTATAGTAGATTCCTAGAGTAGGAGACTGTGATTGACTAAAAGGAACACAGAGAACCATTTAGGGATAGAGTAATATCCAATACTTTCATCTGGATGGAATCTACAGGAATGTATTCATATGTTATTGTTCCTAAAGCTGGACCCTTAATATTAATGTATTTTACTGGATATATACTTTAATAAGACACTGATTATTTGATTATCATAAATAATAAGGTAGATTTCAAAACTGAATAAACAAAATTGCAATTTGCAGGTCTCTGGCTCTGCTTTTTTAGAAAATTTGATCCTATTTTTGCCATGAGATGCACTGTATACTATTCTTTCTAAAGTATGTATGAACTTGAGAGGATTCTAACAAATGGGATTATGGTTTCCCTTTTACTTTTCAGTTATTCCTGTCAAACATCTTTTCCACTAATTTCACAATAAATGAAATTGTAGCTAGCCTCTGACCACTAGCAGAAATATTTCAAAACTTACGGAAGTGTGGTTGGCAGCACCTCCCTATTTCTTATTTATTTGTTTATTATGCATCACTGTTCTATAAAATATATGCTGGTTGTGCTCTTGGAGGATAAGCTTTCCCCATATATGCATATTAATAATTATTTTTAAATGACTGCATATAATAATATGCTAGGAAAGTAGGAAATATTTCTGGCTTCCTGTGATGAGAATGGTTTTATATGTGACTCTTTTTTGTGGCAATTGAAAAAATATTCAGATATATTGAGCTGCAGTATACATGGAGTTACATATTTAAACATCTTATCAAAATTGTGTTCAGCAGTTTTTCACATAGGCTTAGCAACATACTTTCTGCCTTACCAATGTCAATGTGAGTGATAATTTTTTATGTAAACACACTAAATTCTAAAATGTTACATGCAAAGACTGTGAATAAACATGTTTAAATTGACATGCTGTTTGTTATCTTTAGTTTTCCTTCTTTTGCATTTATTTTATTATTTTTGTTAGTCTTAATCAAATCTAGCCAAAATATTAGAGAGAAAAGCTTGCTGGTATTTTGATTATCTTAACATGGCTGATGTCATTTGGAGTTGATTGATGTACTCAAAGATTAGATACAAAAACTGGAAAAGGGTTGAGTCTCATTTTTTTTTAAATTTCAAATTATTTGAGTTGTCTATTTAGTTGTATGGATATATCTTGATATACTGAATTAGAAATATCAACTAGTATGAACAAAAAAAAATACTTGAAATTTAATGTAGCCACCCAATAATTGGGTGGATGGCTAATTTCTGAAACAATATGAATGCATTCCAAATTTTGAAAAGAAATTTGTTTATATACCTTAAGGCAGTTATACTACCATCTTTTAGTCAGCTGGTGAAGAAACTATCAGTTTGAATAATATACTTATTCATACAGTTAACATCACTTATGGAGATTCAGCAATGTGTGATGCTTAGATGTACTCAACAGAGATTACACTTCCTGTTCTTATTCAAATAGATGAACTCAACAGAGATTACACTTCCTTTTCTTATTCATATTTTTTAAATTAACAACCTTTGTAATAATAAAGCTTAAATTATATGTGTGTGTTTCTGTGCATGTCTGTGTGTTAGTGAGAGACAGAGTGTGAGAGAGAGAAACCTCAAGGAGGGATATATACAATGCTTCCAACTAAAGATTCAAATTAGAAGCAATTCAAAGCAATGATGGTTTAGCATGTGCTTTGAAGGGAAATGAAATGCAGTGTTCATGAAAAACAGTTCTAAACGTTTCAAAAAGGCGAAAAGAAGTAGCTAAAGGCACATCAATAAAGATAGTTGGAATTACCAAAATAGAGACAAAAATTACTTAAATTGGCATATGAATGTTGTTATAGAGCAGTGAGGAGTCAACATGCATCAATAGGAATTAAAGCAGCTGTAGGGTATGGACAGTTATAGCTCACAAAGAAAAGTGATAATTAGTTATTTGACTCTTCTAGTTAAAAGACATCCTCTTTGCCTCATATTGTTGCCTCTGATGATCCTTTCAGATTTCTCTCCATTTTCCTTCAATAGCATGCTTTCCTCCTGCCACACTGCCTATTTACAGGTCTCAAAAAAAATCTAGACTATTTTTCTGATGAGTCAAGATTTACCTCCTGCTTCCAGGAACCTGTATTTTTCCTGCATTTCTTCTTCTGCATTATCATTACATCTACTATCACACTTATAACATAATCCTAACTATTTATATATCTTCCATCCATAAAAATGCAAACTGTCAATTGCAGAAAAAAATATTCATTATATCTATAGCTCTACATCTTCTACAAAGTCTGGATATTATAAATGTTTAATAAATTTTAAAACAGCCATCTAAAAGTTTTTTTCAAGGTATACCCAAATGGAATGTAAGATTTTACCGGAATTAAAGAATATTTAGAGATATACATAAATGCCTTGTTTTTATTAGAGTTTTAAAATACTCCATTTGTGTTTGGAATCTCAACTTAAAAAAATCTGAAAAACATTTTTAAAATAAAACAAAACAAGCTCTCATAAGGAAAAACTTTAGATAACTTTCTCATCTAACTTCCAAATAACACTCTCCAATATTATTTATTTATTATTTGTATTCACATTTTAAAATAACATATTTTACTGCTTTTCTTCAATCAATTTTCGGCACAGATATCCAGTGACAATCATGTATATTTCATTGTCATACTTTCTTCTTTCTAATAGTATATTTCTATTTTTGGTTAAATCAGCATTCCATGATTATTAGGACTGTAAATATCATTTACCGCTGAGCCATGAAGCTCTCTACGCATTTTAAAAAGCATTTTGATCTTCCTTAATATTTGCTTTATTTTAAATTACATAATGCCAGGCAATAAATGTATAAGTGACTATTAACATTATGATGCTTCAGCCAGAAAGCAATCCCTACCTTCCTTCAATTTAGGCCCACAAATGTTGAAATGATTACATGAAATGGTATCTCTGCCACGTTTCATGTTTTGTTAATGATAGCTTATTCTGCAACACTATGTGCCTTGAAATTAATATTTATGGCTTATATCAGATAGAAGGCCTTCTATTGAAGGAAACAGAAAGCTATCCCAAATTAACTTAAACAATATTAAGATTTCAAAGCTCCATCATGATTCCAGTTGGCTGCTGTGGTTCACCATATTAACAAAAATGGTTGACATTCACTGATAGTTTTGTCAAGTTCTACCAAGTTTATAAAGGATTAGATTGTGAGATATATCCAAGTGATAAAAAATACGCTGTGCTCAAAATTATCTCCTCCTTCCAGGTAAAAACGTCCTAGTTTTTACAAATAATTATTTGTAAGCACAAAATACATTATTTTGCACTTTTATTACAATAAGAACTCACAAATTTTTATTAGAAAACTAAAATAATTTTGTTGAGACAGTCTTCTAATTCATCCCAAAGATTCAACAGAAATATCTAAACTTATGTATATCTAAGGATATTCAAGTAATAATAACAATAACGTATCAGACAACAACTATATACACCCTAAGTTGTGAATATCTTTGCAAGGCACTACTGTTTCTTTTCTCATAAATAAAAAAAATAATAATGTTTATTTAAAATAGGATAAAACAAAACTAGCCACTGAATCATCTGGCTAATAACATCAGACATTTGACACTTTGTTTATACTTCACATGCCTGCCAGAACACTGTACACAATGGATTATGCAACATCACATCATTGCAAAAAGTCTTTATTAAACCAATGGCTTAATAAATCAAGTAATGCCATCTCAAGATCCAATCCATCTATCAAGACCAAGTCTAAATAACTTAAAGATCATTTCCACTTTCTTAGAGATCATTTACACTTTCTCAGAAGGTCTAGAGAACTGCTTATGTTACATTTATATTACAATGATATATTGCTTTTCGTGATATTTACTTGGTTTTTTTTTTTTCTTTCAAACTTAGCTGTAAATTTCTTGAGGTAGGACACCACATTTTATAAATCTTTGCAATCTTTATAGAATTGAGCACAGTACCTTGCATTTATCAAATACTTAATATTTGTTGAATAAATGCATTTTTAGTGTGAAAGAAGGCAGAGAGTATGTAATAAGCATATACACTTTGGGAAAACTATTGACTTTTTAAGAATTTTAAAGGTCATGTCCTTCTATAGCAGCTATTTTTTATGATTTATCAATGCTTACTGACAACATAGAGCTAATGTAGTTTTTGAAAAAGTGGACTATAATGAACTTCACATAGGAGTTAGTTCAAATGTCTCAGGCATCAAACTATGTTAAATAAAAAGTCATTTCTTACTTTAATTTAGTGTGAGATCACTAAATTGGGCAACAGGTCTGGAAACTAGTGGTATTAATAATAGGCAACCATTTGTTTTCTTCTTTATTGTTGTCTTTGGTGCAATCACATCCCGAGCAATGTCCCCCACGTGTTCCAAACTTTGAGAATTATATAATACAACCATAAAGGCAGACAGAAACGTTAAGTTTAATCTTAGGCTATATACATTTGTTTTACTTTTATATATTTCGTTGTTTACTTAAGTGTACAAATTTGTGCTCTATATGACCTTATGTTTTTCTAAATTTAATATCAGAAATGATTCACATATCTATGCTTAGAAGTATACACTCTCCCGTTTACCTCCGCCATTCCCTTCTCCCTTCTCCTTTCCTCACCCAGTATTTCCTTTCTCTCTCCTTTCCCATTTTCAGTACTTCAAAAATATATCACTTTGTTAAAATTTATGTAAAATCTATCCAAATAAAGTAAAAGTGATTCACCAAAAATACTGACAACCACAGTAGAGATTCTGAGCATTATAATAAATAGTGGAGAGACACTGTTTAGCATGGGCAGACTTTTGAATGCCACAGGCTACTCATGAACATACATCCATAAATATTTTTCTACATAAATATTCTCTCCCTAAAACAATATGTGCATATGTGTATGTGTGAACGCCCATGCATATGTGTGCATAGAACACCTAGATGAGAATTTAAAAAGCCATCAATATGACATTAAAAATATGCAATTTGTCCATATAGTAATTCTAGTCCCTTACCAAATTAAAAAATGTGTATTACCTTCTTTTAACTTTTTAAAAATGCAAACAAACTGAGGAGATTCATTAAGAAAAAAATGTTTGCCTTGACAATATGATACGTTTTTTACAACTCAGTAATTATTTTCTTCTTTTATATTTACCTAAATAATACACTGCACATTCAAGGTTATAAAATTGTCTATCCCTATAATTCTAACTTGCCCTGACTTCCGCGAATTCAGTGAAAGATGGAAAGACCTCTTTTGGTATTGGCCTTTGAACAGTGGGCTAATCATTTTGCTCTGGCTTCAGAGCACTGTGCCATTTAAGATAATGAGGTTATTATTTCACATTTTATTGGCAATATTGCGAAAGATCTGAGTATTTCAATACTAGGAATAATTTATATATATATATATATATATATATATATATACACACAGATAAATATAGAACTGATAGTGCCAAAAATTCTATGTTTTCTGAACATAGTTTGTATTTGTAATAATCAGTGACTATATTTACACTGCTAGCTCCTTATATTTTGAAATAAAATTGGCAACACTTTGTGATAAATACTGTATCAGTTCATTGCCACGCTGCTGATAAAGACATACCTGAGACTAGGAAGAAAAAGAGGTTTAATGGAATTACAGTCTCCCATGGCTGGGGAGGCCTCACAATCATGGTGGAAGAAAAGGAGGAGAAAGTCACATGGATAGCCGCGGGCAAAGAAAGAGTTTCTGCAGGGAAACTCCTATTTTTAAAACCATCAGACCTGTTGAGACTTATGCACTATCATGAGAATAGCATAGGAAAAACCAAATCACATGACTGAATTACCACCCACAGGGTTCCTCCCACAAGATGTGGGAATTGTGGGAGTTACAACTCAAGATGAGATATGGGTGGGGACACAGCAAATCCATATCAAATATGATGGTTGGTGTGACTAAAAGATATGATTTGACAGATAACTCTTTTAAATTATACAACTTGATAAACTGAGCTTGACTCTTTTAATAGACATTAATATTAATAATATTTTCATTATACAAGATGCTATATTTCACATATTTTCTGCTTGCTGGTGACACCTGCATGGAATCAGCTTTAATAACTATAAATTTCTAATGTCACTGCATATATTAAATGTTACAGAAAATTTCACAAAAAAACGACTGGAAAACCTCAAATTGAAAAAAAATTGCATTAGTGAAATTGAAGACATCTTTCAAAAGTAAAGATTCTTATGATACTGAGGGACTATGTTAGTGGGACTTACCGCCTCTGGCCTGAGCTAGGGGCCTTTGTTTCAGCTTTCCCGTCTCTGGCCTGCTAAGCCACTTTGCTTCCACTTTCTCACTTCTGGCAGGCTAAGTAAGGCCTTTTTTCCCAGAGGCGGGAAAATAGTAGCCAATGCGGTAAAGGATTCAAAGATCAATTAAGCACGAGGAAATCTGAAAGAACCCCTCTCATTGGACAAGAACATGAATGAGGAGGGAATAATTCAGGGGTAAAAGCTCTAGCGGCCCAAGCCAAGGCTGGAATCCTCTCCAGATCCCCTTCCACCAGAGCATGGAAGCTGTCCTTCACTCTGCCTAATGAATCACACTATCGCATGCTCTTTGGGTCCAGGAGTTCTATTTGAACTGTTAACACTCACCAGCCACGGTGGCTGCTTTCCCCATTCTTTGGGGTTTGGAAGGCCAAGAGCCTAAGTTCCACCTGCAGTTTTTCTGCTTCTCTGGTAGCCAAGTGGTTAGGATTCCTGGCCTTCACCCAGGGGGCCCAGGGTTTGACTCCAAGTGTGGGAACCAGAGAATGCAGCTGCAGCTACTCCGGTTACAATACTAGAAACTCCTTTCATTTAAAAAAAATTGAATATTATGCTATCATAAATATATTGTCTAAACGTAAAAGTATAAAGTCTTTGCTTAAAAGGAAATCATTTTTCTTATCACCATCATAACTTGCATTTACATTGTGTTTACTGTGTACCTGAAACTGTTTTAAGTGTTTTACGTGGACTTTTCATATTTCATTTTATAATATTCCTGTTACTACCTTCATTCATTGAGAACACTAAAGTTTAAGGATGTTAAATAGTCCAATTTCACTGTGCTAGTAATAGGAAAGGCTGAGACTCCAACTAGAATCTCCTGGAGTCCTTGATAGTTTAAAGTTTTATCTATTGTGTGATATGCATGTTTTCACCCCTGCAACAAACATGGTATCACACTCAGAATAGTTACTGAGGAAATTCTGTTAAATATTTGAATCGAACAAAATGGTGACAATAAAAATTAGTTGCTTAATGTAAAAACAATAGGCAATGTGGCACTAAGGTAGAGGTGTGTTTTTGTAGGTGTTTTTAAGCAAGAAAGTCACAAATATTCTCCAATCTCAGATTAATTTGGTAACACATTTTTTAAAAACCAACTTCTTCCACTTAAGAGTTAACAATCTGAGGCTAAGTTTATTAGATATTCATACTTATGTGTACTAATTAGATTGCTTAATTCTTATAAATTTGGATTCTTATGGAATGAGAGTGATTTTTTGGTGGGGGAAAGGCAAGAAGTGTTAATTGCATAGCTTGGTTCAAGTGGGATGCCACTGTGAGAAACTTTAATCAAGTGAATGTAATATTCATACACTCTCCTCCATCATTCCTTCTACGGATGCTTAAATATTCATATGGCAACACTCTATATCATGACATTCCTTCAGTTTAAAGAATCGCTAATTATTTTGGTTTGATGATAGGTATAATATATTTCTGTGTTTTTATAGGTAAAAATACTAAAAGGAGGCCAGGCGCGGTGGCTCACGCCTGTAATCCTAGCACTTTGGGAGGCAAAGGTGGGTGGATCACCTAAGGTAAGGAGTTCAAGACCAGGCTGGCCATCATGGTGAAACCCCATCTTTTAAAAAAAAATAAAAATAAAAATAAAAAATACTAAAGGAATCCTATTTTAAATGTTATAGTAAAATATATAACTAAAAATATTGACAATTTTTTCAATTCTTTATTATAAAATTGGAAAGATTAAATATCACCTAGTCTAAAACCTTCATTTTTCATAAAAAGAACATATGAGAAGAGATTATTCAATCCATTATGAACATGACTAATTATATTTTATTTGTGTTTGGTTAGCACTTTTCAGCTTGAAAAAGGGTTTAATATGTTTTAGAGCTACAGTCCTAGCTCTCTTCCATTTACAAATTTCTTCCAAACAGTGTAATTAATGAGTCATTAATTCATTAGAATATAACTTTTGCCTAATTTTTGTAGCACTGAAGTTCTTAAGTACACTAGTCACCTCTCTGTTGCAACATTTCATAGGCACATTTATCTTCATTGTTCTTGACTATTGTGAACCAGCCCAAAGCCGTACATGGGTGCCCTTAGAGCTGGTGGTAGCCGGGCATGGTGGCTCACTCCTGTAATCCTAGCACTTTGGGAGGCCGAGGTGGTGGATCACCTGAGGTCAGGAGTTCAAGACCAGCTTGGCCGTCATGGTGAAACCCCATCTCTGGAAAAAAAAAAAAAGAGAGAGAGAGAGAGAGAGAGAGGAAAGGAAATTAAGACAGAGACACAAGAGTAGAATTTACAGCATGGTTCCAGGGGACCAATGCAAGCCTGGCAACTGTACTGGCCCCGAGCTTTAGGCTCCAAACACTTTTATTATGTGCACAATCTCATTGATCTTATGGGCGTGGAAAGGGAGGGTAAAGGAGTAGGTAAAATAGCAGGGTAGAGAGCACTTGAGATCCTTCTAAGACATGCTAAACTAGTACTCTGAGTTTATTAGGGTGCGGCTGCATCAGAGGTATAGCGGATTAAGAGCCACCCAGCATTGAGGACATAGAGCAATTAAAATCATTCCATATTCCAAGAACCTAGGCAGAGCCTGAGATATTCCCTGATCTCTGCCCTGCAAGGCTTTTCTCCTCCTTGCCAGCTCCCATCTGCAAAGATCCTCCCAGATCTTGTGAGCAGAGGTCACCTCCCTTCTCAAGAGATCTTTGCATAAACCCTCTTTACAAAGCCCTCATGCAGACTCCATGTTGAGAAGGCATTTGTGGGACCAAAGCAGTATTCCCTGCTCTGCAACCACCCCGAGGTGTTCCCCAGTGTTACGCGCTCTCAGATGGTCTTTACCTTAGGCCTTCTGTTGCCACTTGATTTGTAATTAACTGCACCAATAATATAGTTTAGTTCAGTGTATAAACTTCAGTGTACCCTGAGCCAAAGAAGCTTATAATTATTAACATCGAATTAACACAGGTCTTCCCTTGGCCATCTTGACCCATGCTTACCCTCTCAACAGCATTTGCCCCTAATGGTTTACTCACTTACATAAAATGCTGCCACTTGTCTTCCTTAATATCTGATTTTCTCTTTGCCACCCTCTTTTATTCTGTTTCTGTAGTATAAAAGCTTATTTTTACTCTATGCTCTTTCCTCCTAAGATGTCATATTGCTTTAAGTTTAATTACTCTTAATACATAACTAATTTTCACATGTTTTTCTCCAAATCATATGTCCTGGGAGTTCCAGATGTCAGTATCCAACCACTTAGTTCCTATCTCAGTATTCAAGTACATGCATACAGGCTGGGCATGGTGGCTCACGCTTGTAATCCCAGCACTTTGGGAAGCTGAGGTGGGCAGATCACCTCAGGCCAGGAGTTTGAGACCAGCCTGGCCAATATGGTGAAACCCTGTCACTACTAAAAATACAAAAATTAGCCAAGTATGTGGCATGCACCTGTAATCCCAGCTACTTGGGAGCCTGAGGCAGGAGAATCGCTTAAACGTGGGAGGCGGAGGTTGCAGTGAGCTGAAATCACACCACTGCACTCCAGCCTGGGTGACAGAGCGAGATTCAGTCTCTCTCTTTCTCTCTCTCCCTCTATATATACATATAGACACACACACACATCTTTGTATACATATACAATCATGAGTCACTTAATGATGGGGATATGTTTTGAGACATGTGTCAAAAGACAGTTTTGCCCATGTGCAAACGGAGTGTATTTCCACAAACCTAGGTGATATGTCCTTCTACACACCTAGCCTATGTGTAGAAGGCTCCTAGCCCAGAAACCTGTGCAGTATGTTATTGTCCTGAAACTGCAGACAATTGTAACATAATGATTGGTATTTTGTATCTAAACATATCTAAACATAGAAAAGGCACAGTATTATAGTCTTATGGAATGACTGTCATATATACAGTTTGCTGTTGACCAAAATTTTGTTATGTGGTGACTGAAATTAATTGTGTGTGTGTGTGTGTGTGTGTGTACAGAGAGATATAGACAGAGATAAAAAGAGAAGACAGAGAGACACAGACAGAGCTGTTGTTCAGCTGCACCTCATAAATATTAGTATGTTGTGTTTCTATTCATTTTTAAATATTTGCTATTTTTTCTCATAATTTTCTGACTCACAGGTTTTTTAGAAGTTTATTACAGAATTTCTGCATATTTGTGAATTTCCTGAATTTTTCTGTTACTTATTTCTAATTACATTTCATTGTGATGTCAGAATGTACTGAACATAATTTTGGTCTTTCTAAATTTATTGAGACGTGTGTTAAAACCTAAGATATGATCTATCCTGTTGAATGTTCCATATGAAACTTACAAATAATACATATTCTGCTGCTGCATAGTGTTTTATAGATGTCTCTTACGTCTAGTTCACTCTATTTCCTTTTTCATCTTCTAGCTTTTCTATTATTGAATTTGAGACAATAAGTCTCCGACAATTATTTTTGAATTGCTTAATTCTCTATTTTTGTTACTTATTTCTTCATATATTTGGGGGCTGCATTGTTAATAATATACATGTATTCCATTTCTGATTAAATTATATTATAAAATATTGCTTTTGTCTCTAGTAACAATTTTTGTCTTAAAGTCTATTTTGTCTCATATTAGAATAGGCAGCCCAGCTCATCTTTTGTTACTGTTTTTATGGTATATTTTTCATCCTTTTAACTTTTAAAATTGATACCTTTGAACGTGAAGTCTTTCTTGTCTTTTTTTAAAAACACACAGTTGGATCATTTTGTAAAATCCATTACTCCAATCTCTACCTTTTGATTGGAGTGTGTATTCCTTGTACATTTAATTGTTTAATGTAATTACTAGTAAAATAGGATTTCATTCTGTCATTTTTCTGTTTTCCTTATGTCTTATGTGTTTTTGTTTGATAAATAGTTGTCTTCTAATACACCATTTTAATTTTCTAATTTTTTTTACAAGTTTATGAGCTTTTTTTTAATGGATAATCTGGATATTACAATCAGCTTCTTAATTTATAACAATATAATTTTGTTTATACAACCTTAATTTCAATCATATACAAAATCTATGTCTCTGTATAGTTCTATCCATTCTATTTATTTTTGGTTTTATTATCATAGAAATGTTACAGTGTACATTTTATAGCCATTAATATAGATTTAAAATTATTTCATTAGACGTTTGTCTTTTAAATAAAAAGTATTAAAATAAAATCTATATATTTTTTCCATATTTAAATACAGTTACCATTATTGCTACTTCTTATGGGTGTATGCTGATTTGAGTTACTATCTAATGTCCTTTCTTTACAGCTTAAAAGACTTCCTGTATATTCATTTTAGGCCATGGTAACTTGCTATTAATTATTTCTATTTTTGGGTTATTCAGGGTGTCTGAAGTTTTTCTTCATTTTTCTGAAGGACAATTTTACTAGATACAGAATTTCTGGTTGACAATATTTTCCTTTCCACACTTGAGTATGCTTTCCTACTCATTTATTTCTGACAAGAAACCAGCTATTAATCTTAAACATGTAGTAGATTCCTTTTACATGTTCTATGACTTCTTTCTGATGTTTTTAATATTCTCTTTTGTTTTCAACTGTTTATTATTAAGTGAGGTTAATACTGCTTTATTAAGAAATTAACTCCTACCCTTTAGGTCTACTTTAGGTCTTCCAAATATATTTTGGAAGAATTGAGAATCTAATGTGTATTGTAAATACAAATCTAATTAGAAGTAATATTTTGTAATTAATTGTAAAGTTAGGAAGCTAATAGCTGTATTCTCCAAGATTATGAGATAGATTAAGACATTGCCTTTTAAATTAACACATTATCAATGTATGTACAATGTCAAGTCACATAAGAGGACAACAGTAAATATTTTTAATGGATAAGTTAATGTGTAAAGGAATGAATTTAAGTATCACTTAAAAGTATATTAGTATGCTGTCTGAATGACTGTGAGACACCAGAAGATAAAAGAACTTAAAATCAATTTAACCAAATGTACAAAACCAGAATTAAAATTTAAAGGCAATAGTTACAACAAGCTGGATCTTGCACCAGTAACTAACATATGGAGAACTGTAGTGGGAATATAAGAATTAAGGCTTTGTACACTCATGCTAACTATTGAGCAATGTTCAGCTATTGTTCTGATCCATATCACCCTCACTTAAGAACTTAGCCTGGCAGCCAGGCGCAGTGGCTCATGTCTGTAATCCCAGCACTTTGGGAGGCAGAGGTGGGCAGATCACAAGGTCAGGAGATTGAGCCCATCCTGGCTAACACGGTGAAACCCCGTGTCTACTAAAAACACAAAAAGTTAGCTGGGCGTGGTGGCACGTGTCTGTAGTCCCACCTAGTCGGGAAGCTGAGGCAGGAGAATCGCTTGAATCTGGGAGGTGGAGGTTGCAGTGAGCTAAGATCACCCCACTGCACTCCAGCCTCGGCAACAGAGCGAGACTCCCTCTCAAAAAAAAAAAAGAACTTAGCCTGGCAGTGATGCTTTTGTCTTCAAAATTGCTACATATATGAAGGCAAGAAAGAAACACTGGTAACCACAACTGGCTCTTAAAGTTACTCTTAGAAATGCCATTATATCACTTTCACTTACATTTATTTGGCAAAAATAAATTGCATGGGCAATCCCAACTCATGTAGACAGACGTGTAATAATCCTCTAATAAGACGGGGTAGACAAGTCATAGGGGCAAGCTGGTCCCTCATAAAGAAGGAAAAACAATCTTCTGGAAGGCAGGGCAATTATTTAAAACAAAGTAACATAATTTACCATAATGATATTGATCATCAGTCTAATGTTGACTCCACTAAACCACATCAGACTTGATCTTGCAATTTTACAAGTAGGTAGAGAAAATTAAACTTCACTGAACTGTTTTACGAGGGTAACACATTAAAAATGGCTACATAGTTAGCCATGGTGGCTCACGCTCTTAATCCTATCACTTTGGGAGGCCTAGGTGGGAGGATGACTTAAGCCCAGGAGTTTGAGACCAGCCTGAGCAACGTGATGAAACCCCTCTCTATAAAAAATACCAAAATAAGCCAGGCATGGTGGTGTGTGCTAGTAATCCCAGCTACTTGGGAGGTGAAGTCAAAAGACCACTTGAGCCCTGGAGGTTGAGGCTACAGTTAGCTGTGTTCATATCACTGTACTCCATCCTGGGAGGCAGAATGAGACCCTCTCTCAAATAAAATAAATAAAGAATTCGTCTACATAATGCGTATTTCATTACTAGTAATATCTGATAACTAAGCTTTGAAGTGCATATATATACAGTGGCTCTGCTGTATATAAAAACAATTTACTGCAGAGATTTGTTCACAGGTCATTAAATAGCTATACAAAACTAGTTTTATACTTTCCAAAGCATGTTTATGATTTGTAGAAATGACACCTTAGACATAAAAGTAAAATAAAACATTACTTTGACTCCTGACATATCTGGAATGGCAATACATCAATCACCTACAGCCTAAAGAACAAGATGATGTTTAGTTCTGAGAAAGTGTGTTTAAAATATTGCCTGAGAGGCATATCATGGTCTTCTTTTTTCTCAAAAATCAGCTGTTCAGAGAGACCTTCATCAACAACACAACATATGTACTGTATGTTGATTCCATAGAATCTATGTTTTTCAAAATCAGATTAAAAAAAAAAAACAGAACAAACGCTCTGGACAGTAACAGGATGTTTCATCTACAAATGACATTTTTGGACAAGCATTTTCTTAAGCTTCTTTTTTTCATATTCTTGAGAGGATAGATCAGTCAAAAATTTATTTTGGATCTTGTATTGTGCTATGTAATTTGAAGCCTACAATTAAATATATATAAAATGGATATTACCCTGAGGCAACCAGCCAGTAAGATGGTGACTTCAGGGAAAATTAAACAATTAAAAATTGTTTAATTTTCCCTTTAGTCACCATCTTACTGAAATTAAGAATTAATAAATTCTTAATCCCAGTACTTTGGGAGGTCAAGGTGTGTGGATCATTTGAGGTCAGGAGTTCGAGACCAGCCTGGCCACCATGGTGAAACCTCATCTGTACTAAAAATATAAAAATTAACCCCATCTCTACTAAAATTACAAAAAAAAATAGCGGTAGCACTCGCCGGTCACCCCAGCTACTAGGGAGGCTAAGGCAGGAGAAACACTTGAACCCAGGAGCCAGAGGTTGCAGTGAGCCAAGATCACACCATTGCACTCCAGCTTGGGCAACAGAGCACGACACCATCTTGGGCAGAAAAGAAAGGAATTAATAAATTCTGAAAGGAATAGTGCAAAATTTTGGATAGAGATATCCAAGCCAGCGGGATATCTACCTGGGGTGCTGAGGCAGAAGAACTGCTTGAGCCCAGGAGCTCAGGGCTTTAGTGAGCTATGATCATGCTACTGCACACTAGCCTGGGCGAATAAGTGAGACCCTGTCTCAAAAAAAAAAGAAAAAAGAGATATCTAAGCCTAATTATATAAAACATTGTACAAACACACTCACATGTATGATATATATATGATACCAACATCAAAGACACACAGTAATGGAAAATCTGTAGTACCATAGTTTTTGACACTATAAAAAGCTTCTGTTTTATTCTCAGATTTTAAATTTGAATTCTTGAAAAACACCAAAATGATGAATTAAAGTATCTCCCTACAAGACTATGATGAGTTACACATTACATTACAATGCATACAATTTCACCTGTAAACTTTAATAAACTAATTAATTTAAAAGAATTCTAGAGATTAAGAGAATAAGTATTTAACTTCCAACTTGAGACAGGACATCGATGGAAGAGAATAACAAAATGAATATAATAGCAGAAAACAAACTGTATGGTAGATGTACCAAAAGCAGTGTTTAGAAGAAACTTTTATTACATCAGAAGCAAACTGAAAAGTAATGAGCTAAAGAGTAAGTTCAAGAAGTTATAAACAAGCAACAGAATAGGCTATGAAAAGAAGAATGAAAAAGATCAGAGAAAAGGATAATGAAATTAAAAAGTGAAGGCTGAAAATAACAAAAGTGAATATCTAGAAGATACAGATATCTTGGCTAACTTTAGGCAGATTGATTAAAAAGAAAATGGAAATACAGATGAAAAATATTAGTCTCTTTTTTATTGCTATGCATTTGGTCTCTTTATCACTGCTACATATTTTAGTAATGTAAAACTTAGTGAGAAGGTATTGTTTGTAACACAGCATAAATATAGCAAAAATAATCCAAAGAGAGAAAACCTTAGGCCAACATCATTATGAACATCAATGCAAAGAAACAGACAGGATATTAACCAATAGAATTCAGAGGTACATTAAATGTGCAATATGTCATAATCAAATGTTTCATCCTTTCAAAATTCAAGAATGTTACAAATTAAGGATGTGTTTTCTGTAGGACACATAAGTTGATTAAAAATATAAAACCATAGGATCAAGTTGATGACAAGTAAGAGAGAAAGTGACTACTTCAACATTTACATTTAATTTTTAAAATATTAGATAATATACATACATGTTTAATATGACATATATGTGTGTGGGGATATATATCCATCAATTTGACTATAAATAATACTTAAGCTTAAAAGAAACACACATGATGCTTTACTATTCAAGTCATGAACTAGACAAGTCAATTTTGCCCACTATAGTAAATATCATTCTATTTATTTTAGCAGTGCTAACCATATTGATTTAGACATAGTTAAAATACTAGTTTTAAATATAGGCTACAAAGAAGAAAATGGAAGATTATTTAATTGCATATCAGAAAAATACAAGAGAACCATCTAAAAAAAACTTAACTCATTAAAAATTAAAGAATTTACTATAATAAAATGTTACATAATTAATCTACAAATGAGTAATCTACGAAGCATTTATATCTATATATCTGAATCCTTGTCAATATTTACAGGGAAATGGGAGAAAGGAAAAACAGAAGAGTGCAGAAAAGTAACAATATCTACTCAGAAACAAATAAATGATTAAAATAAATGGAAAATGTAATATATTTCTCGATTTAAAAAAGCTCCAATTGGAAAGATATAAAATTGTCTTAAGTCAATCTATAAATTCAACTGAAATCCAAGTAAAATAACAGCAGGACGGGGTTACTGGGAAAATAAATATGGTAGTCTAACCAGGAAAATTATAAAAAAAAGAGTAATGAGGCAAAATATAGTCTTAACACATATTTAAAAATTGGAAGCTAGAATAATGAACATAATTTGTTACTATTATCACAATACATAAATCAAAAGAATAGAGTAAAAAAAAATGCCAAAAATACATATGCTACATAGTATATCATTAACAATGGCACTTTAAGTTGTTAAGGACATGAGAGTGAACCACACGTGGAAAAGGTTATGTGTCTGTATGTGTGTATAAGATGTGTGTAATTCTTATTACAAAAATAATTTTTTGTAGACTGAGTTTTAGGGTTAAAAATGAGAAAACGTTATGAGTTACTTTTTATTGAAAAACATTTTTCAAGGGAAAGAGAGATTTCCTTCTTTCTATTCAGTTCTTAATTAGTGCTTGGCATAATATTAGAGTAAGACAATCCTTAAAACACATAAAGCCAGAAATCAGTCACAGGATAGTTCAACAAAGAGCTTTTAGTTTTATTCACAACAATAGTGTATGCATTGGACATTACTCAATTGGTTTCCTAATCCTGTGAAAGTGAGTCACTTTTCTTCTTTGTGTAAGTACAAATTCTCCTTGACTTATAATGAGATTATATCAGTTTGGATTCACTTGGGGTGGCTGGCAACATATTAGGGAAAGTTAGATTATAGTCTCAAACCTTTTGGAAGGCCAAAAGGTTTTAATGGAACAGGCTGAAGGCAGCCAATATATTACATTCAAATTTTAAGTCATAGGGTAAGATTAGGATAATAAAGCTTCCCCAGTTAATTTGGTTTACCCCACATTCCTTTGTCTCTACTCAACTGTTTACTTATGTAAACTTAGTGCTGGGCGGTCCTACCTGTTAATGGTGTTTACTCTGGGCCCCAGAACCAAAAGCTTTTATCATTCATAAAACCACTTTTAACCATGTTAATTATCCACAAGCATGTTGACTTAGAACCTCTGTCATTAAATCTATACTGAATAACTATGAGGAGGTAAAGGTAGTCATGATCAGTTAGCAGCAGTTGCCCTCTGAAAGCAGTTGACGACCATCCCTAGCCCACTGCACTGGGTGTGAGAGTGCATTCATTCATCCATCATTGAGTCAGGCTCTGCAGGACAGACCTCCTCAGGTGGAGACTAAGGTCTCAGGTGGTGACCCTGACGTGATAGAGGTCTCATACATCTGATTAAACACATCACAAATTGAAAATGCATTTTAATACTCTACCCCAAGACTGTGTGCAGTGGCTCACTCCTGTAATTCATGCACTTTTGGAGGCCAAGGCGGGTGGATCACTGGAGGTCAAGAGTTTAGGACCATCCTGAGCACCATGGTGAAACCCCATCTCTACTAAAAAAAATTAGCTGAACATGGTGGCTATAACTGTAATCCTAGCTGCGGGGAGACTGAGACAGGAGAATTGCTTGAACAGAGGCAGCGTTGCAGTGAGCCACGATCGGCCTGGGCAACAGAGTGAGACTCCATCTCAAAAAAAAACAAAAAATACTGTACCCTAGACAACATCACACCTTAGACTAGCCTACCTAAAACATGCTCAGAACACTTATATTAGTGTACAGTTGAGAAAAGTCATCTAACACAAAGCCTATTTTATAATAAATTGTTAAATATCTCTAATAATTTAATGAATACTGTGCTGAAAGTGAAAAACAGAATGGTTGTGTGGGTACTTAAAGAACAGTTTCTACTGAATGCACGCTACTTTCACAAAATCGTAAAGTTTAAAAATTGTAAATCAAACCATGGTAAGTCAGGAACTATTTGTACCTGAACAATTATTCATTCCCATTTCCCCAGTTTGAAAAAGCTGTCTCCTTTTAAGTGATCTGATCAGGAATCAGTAATGTCATTCAATTGCATCATTTGTCTTTTAAGTATTGCCTGTAGAGGCAGCTTTTTCTAATCTTTAATAGATTAAGCTTTCATAATATTCCTGAATAAAAACAATAATTTTGCTAAGTATTATATGCATTTTGTTGCATCGTACATATACCTCTTAAGTTTTAAAGTTGAGAGTTGAGAGTACCGAGGAGTTAAAAAAAAAAAGTTATAGTTATTAACCTTTCTTGTTTGTTTGTTTTCCCTAAATAAGGAACAATCATAATCTGGAAAGTAAATCCAAGTCTCAGAAAAGGATTCTGCAATATTCTCTTGGCTTACTTTGTTTGAAGAATGTTTCTAAGCAACACATGAAACACACACCAAAAGTAAAAAAAAAAAAATAGGTATATCTGACAATATACAAACATGTAGAATACTACCAAAAATAATTCTAATTTTTTATATTTTTACATCTAATTTTTAATCAATATTTTTAAAATGAGAAAAACATTACAGTGAGATTCTTATTTATTAGTATAATACAGAGCTTATCAAAATCAGAAATGCATTACAAATAAACTCATTTGGAAAATGAAAAAAGGATGAAAATAGCTAAATGATAAAGATAAAAGTTAAGAATAACAAGAGATTTTGGATATTTAAGTTTAAGAATGAAAATAATTTTTAACCTATGTTATTAAAAACTATTAATTTGACAAACCAAGCGCAGTTAAGTGTATCTGTCTTTTAAACTGCTATTAGAACTGATTGTGAACACTTGTGAAAGTAAATTTGTAACGTTTAAAAAAACTTAAATGCTGGTACTATTTTAGCCATCATAGCTAGAGATGAAAACATACCCTGTAACCATCTGCTATATGTACTGTGATTACTGATATACTCACAAAATTCCCTATACATACACATACACCCTCCAGCCCCCAATACACATACTCAAGTTAATTATGATGTATTATCATTTATAATGGCCAAAAACTGAAATCAACCAAAGTGACTGTCAACAAAAAACTGACAAAGTGAATCCTGGTACATTCATATGATGAAAAGTTATTATAAAGAATGACTTTGTTCTGGAAAGAGTGCCAACATATGTTTTAAAACATAATTAAAAATCAAGATATAGATACAATGTATATATTATCATTTATTAAGTGTAAATCAAATTGATGGGCAGTTAAGTTGCTGTATAGACATTAGACTGATGGCACTATAAGTAAATAAATAGATGAAAATAGATTAAAAGTATCTTCTTTGTGGAAGGTACTATAATCATTTTAAAAACTAAATCACATTTGGAGTGTATTGCTAGGATAGAACAGGAATATAAAGCCGGGAAATAAAGCTTTCAAGTGTCATTTGGTTTTTTTAATATCAAGCATTGTTGTGAAGAATTAGACATATGAACTGCTTACTGAACATTTTATTAAATACAACATAGAGAAAAGTGTATAAATCACAAGGATATAGCATAACAAAACCACAGACCATGAGTATACATATTTGACCAGGGTACAGATTAAGTAATAGACTTTAACATTGTTGCATTTCAGAGTCCCAGCAACCCTAGCAGGTGCTGCCATAAGTACCAAGGCAGCTTGCACCCATAAAGCAAAGAGACCTAGGAGGTGAGAATCACCCACTCTTATCCACATATGCCCTATCTCCCCTGCTGTCAGTAGCCTGGGATTCCCTAGACCTCATATATGCCATGGATACACGTGGCCTTTATCCATAAAACAGGAAGCTTGGAGTTGGCTTGATCGGCAGGATCATCCATGCTCACCTGCACTGTGCCTTTTAACTTCCATTATCATTTGTCTCTGGATCCCTTAGATCCAGTTTTCTTCCTACGGCTTTGACCTGAAGCTTAGAATTGAGTTTGGGACAAAAATGTGTCTGGGGGGGTGTGGCAGGGACTCCTTATCATAAGCCAAATGCTAAGGTGAAACCAGAACTGAGTCCTGCTCCAACAAAGAAGAGAAAAAGATGTCTTGTGACACACCCAGATAGCTGGTGGCAATAGTTACGCTTGCTAAGATTTGGATGCATGGATCTTGGCTTTGGTTAGTTCCCTTGGTCTTACTTTCTCAAAAGGAAACTTCCAAGTGGTGGGCATCCTATTTATTCCCATCAACTGGCAGGATTTGCAGGATAATTGCTGAGAACTAGAATATTAATCCAGATTTCTACATTATTCATCCCTTTTGCTCTGAGCGCAGCCAGAGATTGCTGGTTGGTTTACAGGAACAAGCAGGGTTAGTCTAAAATGCAGGCGAAAACTTATAAAAACTGATGAGTTTAGGATTTAATGACAAATGTATGATAAGTTTAGAAATATAATTTCTCTCCCTCCAGTCCTCATTTAAAAAAATATGATAGGACTGAGTTATTTGCAAAATAGACTTTAGTGTTATTTGTCTGATTTTTTGCATAAAGTGCAGCAAGAATATTTCTACATAGGCCTTTTGGATTGGCTTTGATGGAAGCCTGTTCCACAAGGAATATCAGATAAGGCTTTTAAAGCTGAGCTTTAAAGGGTCTGTCTCCTCAAATACCTGTGAGCTAGGTGATCCTATCCTCTTAAGGTCTTAAGAGAAACTTGGACCTGTTAGAAATTTGGAGCTCCTGGATCTGTTAGAAAGTGACATTCTTTACTGACCACAGGTCAAGAACCCTATACAGGGACTGTGCAGAGGAGGGTGTGAGGCCAGTCTCCCATGGAGCTTTTATCAACTCTACAAGTCAATATTGATTCCTTAAAGGGAAGCAAGACCTCGCAGTCAAAGCCTTGGCAAAATGACCACTTGCTCCAATTGTGTCCTGTTGCAAAAGAAAACTGGATTCTTATTGCACTGATGCAAACAGCAATACTGCCGTAATTTAAGAATACTCACAGATAGTTTCAAATTCGAAAGGGTTAGGGCAGAGAAAAGCAAACATGCTCCAAATTTTGTTCATAGGAGTACACCTTGCACAATTATTAAAATTACCAAAGTAAGTCTCCTTGACTCTGAAAAGCAAAACATGGATCAGCATTATTCCAAGCAAAAGTCAAAACAGTTGCTTCAGCTGCGTTTAGTCCATTTAGTTAACTTTTGTTTTGCTTGCTATTTGTGAACATTTCAGCTCTTTATGAGTCCTGTATGTAAATGCTTTATTCCAATGTTATAACCACCAAAGTTATCAAAAGCCTGTATTTGAGAACACCTGTTACAGTTCTATAGATTATAAACCATCTTTTGAAAAGGATTAAAACAATAATTGTCTATGGATAGCAAAATGTCCAGGGTAGTTACAATTAGAAACATGATTGACAAAGGATTTTGGTTAGCTCCATGATTTACAATAACTTAACATAACAACCTCAATTATTATTGATAGCATATACTTAGACATTAGAATTTTAGAAATCCTATACAATTTTTGGAATATGTATTAACATTATTCCTAAAAATATGACCTAAAGAAGACTGAACATCATTTATTTCCAGTAGTTTCAATTACATGTCATAATAATAACTCCTAGCAATTTTTCAGTTTAAGGTGAAATCTGGTAAATTGCTTTAATTGTGTGCTAAGTGCAGCCAAGATTTGACTTTTTTCAGCATAATTAAGGGTGTGGTTAGTTCCATATATCCCCAAGCCTTGACAACTGTGAAGCCGGCAAGTCAAATAGTTTTCAAAACCCAATAAGCTGTTTATAATCTTAAAACATTTAGCAAACCTTGCATCTACCTGTATAATTTAGTTACCTATTTACATTGTAATTATACCGGCATTTTACCAATAATCTTTAAAACTATTTCTCAAAGATTAAAGTCACATGAACTGAAAGATACCACAGCTTTTACCTTCCCTTCAAAAAATATTCCATCCAAGCACTTGTCTTTCTTTAAGCTAAATTAATTAGAGACATTTTTACAGATATTACACACAACACAGACACAGGCAGGAAAAAACCCAGTTCCCAGGTGGGGTTCTATAAGAGACAAGGCTAGGAAAACATGCAGATATCAAACCAGAAAGGAACTTATTCCCTAAAGCAGGATTGTTAAACAAAGCTTTGCAACCACAGTTACAAGCCATGCCTCCAGGATGTAAAATAAGATGGAGGCTTGTTTTCAAAACCAAAGCTTTGCAGAGAATATAAACAGAGATGGTTGGGGGGCGGGGGGGCTGGCTTGGTAAAATGTCTTCTGAGGGGGGAAAAAAAAATCTTTAAAAGTTAACTGCTGGTGGGGTAGAAAAGGGGGAAAAAAAACAGTTTAAAAATTCCTGGGTAAGAACCTTTTATTTTATTTATTTATTTATTTATTTATTTTTTAAACCGAGTCTCGCTCTATCGCCAGGCTGGAGTGTAGTGGCATCACTGCAACCTCCGACTCCCGGGTTCAAGCAATTCTCCTCCCTCAGCATCCCGAGTAGTTGGGATTACAGGCACGCGCCACCAGGCCCGGCTAATTTTTGTATTTTTAGTAGACACAGCGTTTCACCATGTTGGCCAGGCTAGACTTAAACTCCTAACCTCAAATGATTCGCCTGCCCTGGCCTCCCAAAGTGCTGGGATTACAGGTGTGAACCACCACGCCCGGCCAGAACTTTCTATGCTTATGCAACTGATCCTCCACCTGAGAGAAAACCTTAAGCTTAATTACTGTCCAACAGAGTTAAACCCCTCGGCCAGGAAAGGGGAAGGATACGGCAGTATGTGGCTGGGAACCTGCCAGCCAGCTGTGTGTGGGACCCTAGGGTCCTGCGACCCCGCCCTGGCACAGAGCTGAGGGCGGTGGGTGGCGGGAAGCTGCTGCTTACTGGACGGTCTCGAAAAGGAAGAAATAGGCCATGAAAAGGTCTGACTCTCAAGAGCGACAAGGAGTGGAGTTTCCCATAAGCTCAGAAGTTTGAGGGTGGAAAAGCTTAGAAACCAGAGGGAAAAAAGATGCCTTGGTTTGCATTTCACTCACCGCTTCTCGCGTCTCCACGTTCTCGGGCCAAAAATTTGGCAGGACTTTTTCGTAGTTCAGATAAAGATGGGGTCCTTGTTCCATGGCCTAGAAAGTTTAGGCTCGCAGATGGTTTCAAGGGTGAGTAAAGCAGGGTTTTATTGGGTGAAAGGCCAGAGTCCCCCGCCAGATTGCGTCCCGCCTTCCCAGTTCAAATCCCAGGTTCCACACAGGAAGAGGAAGGGCCAGGCTCCACCCCACCGGAAACAGCGTGAACTTCCCAAGGTTCCACCCTAGAACGCAGGCCAGCTGGAGTTCGCCCGGGACCCTTTCCAGGCTGTCCCTTCAGTAGTACAGAAGTCCCCTTCATCTTCTCAGTAAGCCTATTTTTCATTTTAACGTGAAGATACAAAACTGATGTTATTTAATGTTTGGCTACAATTCTAAAACCATTGTTATTATTTGCGAAAGAAATACATATTTGGTTGTAAGTAATTTAACATTGAACATTTTTATAAAGAACTCTCTCTCTTACATGAGACTAAAATTTTAATATTTGAAAACAAATTTTTACCAACATGCCTCCAAAAAAAAAAATTAGAGTTATTAACGTTTTTTCCTCTAGGAATATAATTTACTCTTCTTACAAGAAAATTATAGAAATTTAGTATTTGTATAGTTTCCTTCAGCTTAATTTGTAGTGGCCACATTATAATTTAATTGAATCTGATTAACACAACTAGATTCTTTAGAGTTGATAGTATTGAAATACCCTGGCTTGAGCTTGGCTATAATGAATACATTTTAAACAATCCTGCCAACTCCATTTTGCCCCCCTTGAGCTATGTTTGGCCACCCTGAGTTATGTAGGGCATTCTGTTCCGAACGCTTACGGTCTGAGACACCTGGCATCTTTGTAAACAGTCTTCTGAGAAACAGGGCCCGTCGGCCCTGTACATCCTGTGCATGCAGCTGTGGAACTGTTACCCCACACTGCTACCGGATATCCTGAGCAAAAAAACAATTCTAAGTAGGACTTTGTGTTAGGCCCTCCCCTTATCCCCTAACCTGCTCCTTGTGCTTTGTAATAATCTACTTACAGCCCCCTGACCCTAAACTGGTTTAAAAATGTTGACCGCCCTTTGTTCTGGGCCGAGAGGTTTGAGATCTAGCTGACTGTCCGACACCGACGCTGGCATAAAGATGGACGCTCAACAAACCAGTGCGTGGCGCTTCTGTTTAAACTCTTTCGGGTATAACAGTATTTGTACTTAGAAATGTGAGATGATTCTTCAACTCTACAACCCACATTCATCCTATACCTTAAGATTTTTAAAATATATGACATTTTAAAAATTTATTTAAAAATAAATATTGAAATAAAAATAAATGTCATATTTTTAAAATATTTTTAAAAAATTATTTAAAATCAAATCATAAACTGTTCAAATTTTTTACAACAGTTTATAGTTCAACGCAAATCGAATGGCAAGTAGAGAGCTTTTCCATACTCCTTCCCCGTCATATGTCATCAGGGAAATGCAAATTAAAACAAAAGTTAGATACCACTATGTACCTATTGGAATAATCAGTATCCGTATCTATTGGAATAATCAATATCCGAAGCATAGACAACTTCAAATGCTGGGAAGGATGTGGATCTAGAGAAAATGCCATTTATTGTTGGTGAGAAAACTAAATTTAGTTTTCTCTTTCAAAGACAATTTAGTAGTGTCTTATAAAACTTAACATAAAGTTAACAAGCCTAGCTTTCATCATTTTCAATATCCCCCATGGTATAGCACATTTTTTTTTTTCACAATTGAGGAATCTACATTGATACAACATTATCATCCAAATTCCAGAGCTTATATTAAGGTTCAGTTTTGATGTGCTGCATCTTGTGGGTTTGGAAAATGTATAATAACATATCCTTACCATTTTAGTATCATAATGAATAAATTTACTGCCTTAAAAATTCAACTCTCCCCGCACCTTAGCCCCTGACAATGATTTGCATTTTCACTGTCTCCATAGTTTTGCCTTTTCTAGAATGTCATATAGTTTGAATTATACGGTATGTAGCATTAGTATACTGACTTCCTTTACTTAACAGTACCCATTTAAGTTTCTGCCATGTCTTTTTGGGGCATTTTCGTTGCTTCCAAGTTTTATAATTATAAATAAAGCTACTAAAAGCATTCGTCTAAAGGATTTTGTGTGGACATCAATTTGCTACTAGTTTGTGTTACTACCAAAGTATAGTAAATTTATGCTAAGTTTTATAAGACATGCCAAGTGTCTTTAAAAGTGGCTATAACATTTAGCCTTCTCACCAACAATAAGTGGCAGTTTCTCTAGATTCACATCCTTGCCAGCATTTGAAGTTGTCTATGTTCCGGACACTAATTATTACAGTAGGTGCATAGTCGTGTCTAACTTTGGTTTTAATTTGCATTTCTGTAATGACATGATGTGGAACGTCTTTTCACATGCTTATTTGCCATCTGTATATCTATTTTGGTGAAGTGTCTGATAAGGTTTTTGTCCCATTGTTCAATCAGGTTGTTCATTTCCGTATTGTGAAGTTTTGATTCATTGTAATAGATAACAGTCCAATGCAAAGTACGTCTTTCTAAAATATTTTTCTCCCAGGCCATGGCTTGTCTTTTTTCTTTTGACAGTGTCTTTCACTAAGCAAATTTTTAAAATAAAGTCTAGTTTATGAGTTCTTTCCTTTATGAATTGTGCATTTGGTGTTATATGGAAAAAGTCTTCACCAAACCCAAGGTTATATAGAATTTCTCTTTTATTTTCTTGTGGAATTTCATAGTTTTGTGTTTTGCCATTCGTTCTATGATCTATCTTGAGTTAATTTTTGTGAAAGGCATATGGTCTTAGTCTGAAATTTTTTGCAGGTGAATGTTCAGTCGTTCCAGCACTATTAATTGAAAACTATCTTCATTGCATTATCTTTGCGTCTTTGTCAAAAATCAGTTGATTATAGATCTATTTCTGGGTCCTCTATTCTGTTCCATTTATATATTTGCCTATTCATTTGCCAAGAGCATACTTGTATTAATTGCTGTAACTTTAAAATAAGTCTTGAAGTGGGATAATGTCAATCCTTTAACTTTGTTCTTCTTCAATCTTGTGTTTGCCATTGCGGGTCTTTTGCCTCTCCATATTTGAGAATCAGTTTGTCAATATCCACAACATAACTTGCGGGAATTTTTATTCTGATTGAGTTGAATCTATGGATTAAATTGAAAAGAACTGATGTCTTGGCAATATTTAGCCTTCTAATGCATGAATATTAATATCCTTCCATGTACTTGTCCCTCTTTTATTTCATCAAATTTTTGTAGATTTCCTCATATATAACTTGTACATTGATTAGATTTATATCTGAATATTTCCTTTTTGGGTGCTAATATAAATAAATGCTATTATGCTTTTAATTTCATATTCATTCAGTGTTATAAATTCTTCTCTAAGCACTGCATTTCACAAATCTTGATAAGTTATATTTTCATTTTCCTTTAAAATATTTTAAATATCCTTTGGATTTCTTATTTTTCCCATGTGTTATTTGGAAGTGTGTTGTTTAATCTTCAAATATTTTGAGGTTTTCCAGCTGTCTTTCTGTTAATAATTTCTAATTTAATTCCATTGTGTTCTGAGAGCAGACATTGAATGATCTTTATTTTTTAAAAAAATTTCTTTATATGTTTTATGGCCCAAAATGAGGTATCTCTTGGTAAATATTCCATGTTAGCTTCAGAAGAATGTGTATTCTGCTATTTGTGGATGAAGTAATTGATAGATGTCAGTTACATCCAGTTGATTGATGGTGTTGGTGAGTACATCTATGTCCTTACTGATTTTCTGCCTGCTGGATTTATCCATTTCTGAGAGAGAATTGTTTAAATTTCTAACAATAAGAGGGGATTAATCTAATTTTTATAGCAATTCATCAGTTTTTAAGTTATGTATTTTGATACTCTTTTGTTAGGTATGTAAGCATTTAGGATTGTTAAATCTTGGACAACTGATCATTTTAGCATTGTATAATTGCTCATAACTTTTCTTGCTCTCAAGTCTGCTTTATCGAAATTAATAGGCTATTCCTAGTTTCTCTTGATTTGTATTAGCATGGTATATGTTTCAAATTTCCTTTAAGGTATGTCTTTTTATACTTATAATGGGTTTTCTGTAAACAAAATATAGTTGCATTTTTTAATCTACTCTGATAATCTCTGTTTTTTTAATTGATGCATTTAGGCCGTAGATATTTAAAGTGATAACTGACCTTGTTGGATTAATACAATCATATTTGTATATTTTTAATTTGTTGCCTTTGTTCTTGTTCTTATTCTTTCATTCTGTCTGCCTTTTGTGTTTATAACTAAATATTTTATATGATCCTGTTTTTTCTCCTTTCTTGCATATCAGTTACTTATTTTTTTAACTTGTCTTTTAGTGGTTGCCTTAGAGTTTGCAGTATACATTTACAATTAATCCAAGTCCACTTTCAAATAAAATTATACTGCTTCACAGAAAATGTGAGCACTTTATACTAACCAGATAATCCGTATTCCTCCCTCTTGTATCCATTGTGTCCTTGCTGTCATTCATTTTACTTATACATAAGCATAAGTAATAAAATACATTTTGCATTTACACTGTGTGTAATAAAATACATTGTTGACTTTATTTTTTAACAAAATTTTATCACTGAGTTGAATTAATAATAAAAAAAGTTTTATTTATACTTACTTATTTCTCCTCTTATGCCTCATTCTTGATGTGCATCTGAGTTTCTGATTTGTATCTTTTTCCTTCTCTCTTAATAACTTTAAGCCAGTCATTGAAATGCAGATCTACTGGCAACACATCTTTGTTTGTCTGAGAAAATCTTTATTCCTCCTTCACTTTAGTAGAATAATATTGCAAGACGCAGAATTCTAAGTTGGTGTTCTTTTTTTTCTCTCAGCCCTTTAAATTATGTACTCGACTTTCTTCTTGCTTGAATGGTTTCTAAGGAAAAGGTGACTTTAATTTTATCTTTGCTCCTCTAGAGGTACAGAACCTTTAAAAAATCTGGTCTTTTTAGAGATTTTTTTTTAAATCTTTGATTTTCTGCTTCAAATATTTCTTTCTCTCTTTCTTCTTCTTCCATTACATATGTTGTGTCTTTTTGTAGTTGTTCCGTAATTCTTGGGGCTTTTGCTTGTTTTTTTTTAGTCTTTTTTCCTTTTACTTTTCAGTTTTGGAGGTTTCTCTTGATATTCTCAGTCTTAGATATTCTTTCTTTACTTGTGTCCGGTCTACAAGTAAGACCATCAAAGACATACTTCATTTCTGTGACAGTGTTTTTGATCTGTAGCATTTTCTTTTTATTCTTTCTAAGAAATTCCATCCCTGCTTGCATTGCCCATCTGTTATTGCAAAACTGTCTGTTTTATTTATTGACACCCTTAAGATATTAATCATAGTTATCTTAAATCCCCAGCCTTTTAATCCCATGTTTTTTGCCATATATGTGTCTGGTTTTCATTTTTGCTTTGTCTCATCAAACTCTGTTTGTTGCCTTTCGGCAATCGAACAATTCTTGCTTGATTGCCATACATGATGTGTAAGGGAGAAGAGACATCTCTAAATAGGCTTTTAATACTACAGTGGTAAGGTGTTGGGGGAGAGGAAGCAGCCTGTAACTCTGAACTGTAAACTTAGCACATGCTTCTCCATCTCCCCCACCCCAAGTGAAACAGGATGGCTCAAGTGAAATAGAGTTGGATATTTCCCTTTAACCAAGTCATTAAGCTCTGATAAAACTCTAGTAGGTTATGCTCTGGTTAAATAGTTTCTCCTTATGCAGACTTTTTAATGTAATATTCTTATTTTGGTGCTTTTCAAAATGGCTGCATTTTCCGTCCACCTGACAGAAGCATGAGAAGCTTTTTCTCTGATATTCACTGTGAGAACCTGGCCAAGTTCCTGGAGGTAAAATTTTTAAAAGTGTGGGAAACCCTACCATCAGGGCTGGTATCCCTTGGAGCATGTGACTCCCAGACTTGTGCATACTGAGCTTCCATCAGTTCATTTGAGTTTCAGTTTTCCAGCCCCAGCATTGGTTCATGTGAAGGGTTTTGTTCATTTGTTTCTTCTCCAGTAAGTTGAGATTCTCTGTATTTGCTGCTTTGTCTCCCAGTTTAGGGGGTAGTGTTTTGCCCTATCACCTTACTTCTTTTACAGATCTTAAAGGAGTTAACTTTTCAGTTTGTTCAGCTTTTACATTTTTGTTAAGTTGGACTAGTGATTCCTAAAATCTTTATATGCCAGAATAGAAATCATTAAGTTCTAGGTGATGCCATTTAAAAATGTGAACATATCAATGAATTATTTAAAGGACTCTCGATTAGAAAATGACAGAATTTTTATCCGGCTCAAGCTGAGCCCTTTTCTCAACAGTTAATATGGGAGATGGTCTCAAACTTAAAACAGTCTAGATTTGTCAATTTTTAAAAATTCTCATTTATAGTTACCTATTCATCCACAACCAATTTCAAATTTAGGAACACAAAATAGCATTTTAATGTGTTTGCTTCTTTGGATTATGAGTTTGAGTACAGAACACAGAGGGATAAGATCACCTCCATTCTATGATGTTTGAGACCTTAGCTAGAGTGTCTTGTGTTGCTGGAGATGTCTGGACCAGCTCAGCTTGGCCATGCAAGCAGTACCTTGGTTCTTCTTCACATGATGTATACTGGGGCTAGGATGTTCAAGATGGCATCTGCACTCACAGTCTGGTGCCAGGGATCATATGACCAAGACAGCTAAAGAATCATCCACATTGCTACCCCTGTAGCTTCTCCAAGTAGCTAGATTAGCTTTCACACAGCTTGGTGGTCTCAGCAAGTTTGGACATAATAGAAGGTGTCTGGCTTCCTGCAGAGTGAGCCTTCAAAAAACCTTAGGAAAAATATACAAAGCTTCTTATAACCTAGCACTGGAAGTCCCAGAAAATCACAATTCGGCTACATTGTATTGGTCAACCAATTTACTACATCAGCCCAGACTTAATGAGAGGAAAATTAATATCCATCTCTCCAAGGGAGGATTAGCACAGAACCTGAAGCCATCTTTAACCTAGTATACTAATTGTTTAAAAAGAAGAATACCAAAATATCTTACTTTTGCAAATATTATATTAACAGATTTCCAGAGAAACACATTGCCTTGTACACTCAAAATGTCTCATACAAGTGAAGGACAGCAATTAAATTTCACAGTTTAAGAGTACATCTGATTCTTCTAGAAGCTAAACATTTAACAATGTATAATAGAATAAGCCTCTGGACACAAATTTAATATTTTTGGTAACAAGTATTTTTTAAATACTGTAATATATCTCACCTACCTCTCCTTTATATGAAACTACTGAATGTGAATTTTTAAAGTAGTTTTAACTAGATGCTTCACTTTTCTTAATATATTATCTTTTCTTAATATCCATATATTATTAAGGTTGATGTATTAAGGCTCATATATTTATGCCTTCCAGTTATTATTATATCCTATATTTATTTGATTACATTATAGGTTAATATATCTGTAAGTCTATTATATTTCTATTTATGTGTACATGATTTGTTTCTAATTAATTTAAGGTATTTTTTAGCCCTGGAGTGAAAAGAAAACATTGTTAAGGGAAAATGATCACTCTAGCATTCTTGAAAAGAGAAAGGATTAAAATTCTTCATATTCAAAAATGACATCTTAGTGATAGAACAATACAATAGGCTTAAAAATCAGATTTTTTGACCTAAAATATTTTTCTAATTTTTTTTACCACATTGTAAAATCTCTGAAAGCAAATTTTCCAAAAAAGGAAAGGAGTATATGGTGGAGAGGAGATATAAATCCCTTAATCTACCATTTCTGGTTTACAGACTGGTACCAGGAAGAAAAGGGAGTGGTCAGGGAGGCAGGAACAGATACTTGGAGACAGGGTCAACTCTCTCTACTTTTGGTTTCTTCGGCCTGATCCGAAAGTTGGTGGACTGTCACATAATTTTAGCTCAAGGTATTCTTTTTTTCTATGTGTATTTCATAGAAGATAATTAGAAGTTATATGAGGCCTGGAAGGCAATGCAGAAAATATCTAAATTGAAAATATGTTAAGGGCATAGTAAACTGAAGCCATGGTCCAAATAGACAACAAGGCAGAACCAACAAAAAAGTCTCAGAACCATAGTGAATTTTGATGAGGCCAGTCGGACAGAGAGCAACACAGTCCCCAACAAAAGTGGTAGTGAACACAAAACAGGTGAACACATGCAATGTCATTCAGAGACTTCAGCAGAAAATGAAAGCAATATATGCAAGGATTGGAATAACTGCACATTAGAAGTGTTTCTAAGCAAAGAGTACACATCAGACACCACAAACAAACAATATCCCTGAGTACATCACATAGATCCAGTAGCAAGGGACTCCTTTGACCTCTTAAATTGTTTAAATACTTTTTCTCTGGACCTTTTATTTAGAAAAAAATTATTGGAGGGAGACACAAAATTTAAATTTAAGTGATCTAGAAATTTTACCCAAAGAAATTAAGAATTAACCTGCAAAGACTGAATTATTACATCATACAGGATTACAATTCAGCAACATGCTCCTAGTTGATTCTGATCCCTTAAAATAATGGTTGTCAGAATGTGGACTCTTCAGTAGCAGTTATCATCATCTTGGAACCTGTTGAAAATGCAGATTATCAGACCGCTCTCCATTTCAATGAAATGAGTTAGAACCCATTATCTGTATTTAACATGTCTTTCAGATGATTCCTATGCATGGTAAAGTTAGAGAACCTTTACCTTACAAAAACTGAAACTTTCATTTCTATATATTATCTTCGCGTTTTCCACAGTGAGCTCCTCCAGTCACTATCACATGTACCTGTTTTGCTAAGGCATGAAAGTTACCTTCTAGCATTCACATTTTGGTGTTTCATCATATAACTATCCTTTGCCTGATTTAATTAACAGCCTTCAAATTAGCCTGGGCCTAACTAATTTGGGAGACAATGCCATGTGACTAATCTCTGTTTTCTCAGATGTCTGTCAATTGCTCTTTGCCTCCTTGGCATAAATCCTGATATGTCAAGTTATCTTTGACTTTTCCTTTACAGTTGATAATCTATATTTATTATCTTTGCATTTTACTCTCATTCTCTCCTCAATATCCTAAAATCTCAAATGTGACTCTACCACTCCATTAATTTTTATAGTTTTCTAGTTGTTTTACTGATACGATACATCAACATATTTTTGTCCATATTTAATTGTCTTCTCTGTAGCATTTGATATTTACCTGTATTCTTGAAAGGAGTACTTTTTCTGGACTTTCTCTCATATTTGAATTTTTTTTCGCAATATCTTACATAGGTTCTTTTCTCTCTCCACTTATGAAATGGTAGAATTCCTTAAGCCTATCTTCTTGGCCATTTCCTTTTATTTTATTCTGACCCCACTGAGGTGCCTCATACAATCTATAGTTCTATGGTTTATGCAACGATGATTACAAAGTCTATATTTCCAAAACTGACCTCACCTGTGAGATTCAGGTCCAAACACCCAAAACCTACTGGATGTTTTCCTATGAATTATTTACAAATTTCCTTAGTCACTACATCTAAAAATACACATGTACTATTGGTGATAGTAAAAGTTCTACATACTTATTGGAGAAATGAATATTTTTAAATGAGCTAAAATTGAAAACATGAGTTATTCATAGTACTATCACTCAGAAATAATCAGTGTGTAAGCACATACACACACACACACACACACTACATTCCTTGATTTGTAATCATAATGTTGCATATTTCTTACCAGAAATGTGATTGTTAAGAATCCAAATGTATTTTTTATTAGCCATGCACACAGTGTTGTAACTGTTTACGTATAAGCTTGAGACCGAGTGAATTAGATGATTTTTGCACAAGAACCTGTTTCTTTGACTGTTTATATGTACTTGTTTGTATTTAAATTACAAAGGGTTATGTGCAGCAGGATGGAGATCTTTCAGGTTCAAAGCTGGCATACAACATTACCCTTGAGTTATAGGATATAGCTTTCCATAAATATATTTTCCTTTGGGGAACCAGTATACTTTCTCTAGAAAAACAGCAGAGAGCTACAGTGTGACCTTTAGTAAAAATTCAGTTTTGAAATGGACATGTGGCTTCAAACTATTATCTTACTTCCATGCATCTTAGATCAAAACCACTGAAAAGCTGTTTATTCTACAGTTCAAATGGAAGCATGCAGTGTTCTGGGATCACTTATTTTGAGGGGTCTGTATGTGTGTGTGGTTATGTTTAAAAAAAAACAGAACTAAAAAAATATTTTTCACTATCAAATGGCATTTTGATTATTTCTGAATTTCTGATTGAGAAAATTTAACTGCAAGTCTAAATCATCTCAATGTAATAGATGATTTCTAAAAGTAGAATGTCAAAAGGTAACTAAATAACCTAGAATATAAAGGCAAATGCCAAAAGAATCAGATACATGACATGTGAGTCCATGAAAAAGGGAACGTGTCTTGGAGAACACTCTTTGTGTTACAGATCTTTGTAGAAGTATGTGTTTCCTTAAAGTGTTCTACAGTTGTCCTTTACTTTTTTTTTTTTTTTTGAGGTGGAGTTTTGCTCTTGTTGCCCAGGCTAGAGTGCTATGGCTCAATCTCGCTCATCGCAACTTCCACCTCCCGGGTTCAAGAGATTCTCTTGCCTCAGCCTCCCAAGTAGCTGGGATTACAGACATGCACCACCACACCCAGCTAATTTTTTGTATTTTTAGTAAAGACGGGGTTTCTCCATGTTGCTGGTCTCGAACTCCTGACCTCATGTGATCCGCCCACCTAGGCCTCCCAAAGTGCTGGGATTACAGGCGTGAGCCACCGCGCCCGGCTACAGTTGTCCTTCTGTACCAGAGTGAGGGGGATTAGTTCCAAGACATCCGCAGATAGAGAAATCCCCACTAACTCAAGTCCCACAGTGTGCCCTTCAGAACCTATGTTCAGAAAAGTCAGTCCTCATTATATGTGCGTCTGACAGCCCCCTAATACTGTATTTTCAATCTTATTTGGTTAAAAATTATTCATGTATAAGTGGATCTGTTCTGTTCAAACCCATGTTGTTCAGGGGTCAACTGCACATGAATAACTTTGATTTTAAAATTAAAGTCACTCTTTTAAATAGAGAAAAGTTGTATCAGTAGGGAGCACTTGTGTCACATAATCTCTATGTCTCTTACCTAATTAAGAAGAAAAATTATTTTTGCCTGCTTCTAGTAGGGCAAACAAAATGCAAAGTGGAAACATAAATAAGTCTGATTACTGTTCTAAAGCAGTTATGAACTCTGGAGAAGATGAAGTAATGTGTGACCCAAGTACAGTGAAAGAGAGAATAAAATAACTGGCAGTTCAGCAAAAGCATCTTTCTCTGTCATACAGCTGTATGCTGCGAACTCTGAAGTTTCAGTGTATACCACTCCTGGATATAGAGTACATCATTACAGAGAAAAAGAAAGCAAAACACCAAACAGAGAAAATCATTACTGCCCATGGAACCAGAGCTGACCGCCCAGCGTTCAGTTCAGACTAAGCAATCCCGTGATGTGCTACATTTCTGTTCCTCTCAGGCCTCAAGACATGCGTTATGATCTGAACTCTCATGTCCCAACCTTTCTATGTGTCCCCAGTCTGAACCAGTTCCTAATCCCTACATCGCAAGCTATTGTTCCTTGTTTTTCTGGAGAGCCTCAAATCAATGATAAGCAAACTCTGGCATTCTGAAACTCTTCTCTGAATGTTAGTTTTACATCTTTGCCCTTAAAGAAGCTTGATTGTGCCCTGAACTCTCCTTTGTGGCCACTTCAATTTGATGGTTCCTATTTTATTTTCTGTCCTACAACAATTTCATAGGAAATGAGCAATTGTCATCTTTTACCTTAATAAAACTTTCAAATGATTAAATTCCTCTGTGTTCCAAAGATTAAAAAAAAAAAAATCTGTTTCTTTAAGGATCAAACCATTCAGGTGAACCACTCACTCATCTTCCTTTTTTCCATCATAAACCAGTTTCTGGATGCCTTCCAGTGATTCAGTAACTCAGCTCTTGACTCAAAGTTATCTTTTACCAGAGTTGCTGTTATAATTCTAGCCAACTTCAATGTCCACATAGATATTAATTTTGGTTGACAATCAGTGTTTCAGTTTCTTCATTTTCCTATCTCTAATAAAATTTTCATTAAAATTTTCTTCACCTACCCTCTTTTATAACCACCCTCAGAACAATTATCATCATCAAAAACGTTCTCCTCTTAAGGAATTAAAATGCAAGAAACTCAGCTATCAAAAATATTTTTTCTCTTTAGTTTTCTTTAAGTACTCACAGTACAACTCTTTTGCCTCTTCTGAGACATGATATCCACTCGTTCATTAATCCCACTATTTGTTCATAATTCATCCATTATCCATCTCCTTCCTTTACCTTCTTTATAAGAATCCTAAGATGTACAGTCCATCAATATAGTAACTCCTCCATAAGAGTTCATTCCACACCAAATTACTTACCACATCCAACTCCATAATATTTGCATTTCAAAATTCCAACTGTAAGTGAACTGAAAAATAGACTTTCTAGGCTAGGCATGGTGGCTCACACCTGTAATCCCAGAACTTTCGGAGGCTGAGGTGGGTGGATCACCTGACATCAGGAGTTCGAGACCAGTGTGGCCAACATGGCAAAAACCCCATCTCCACTAAAAGTACAAAAAATTAGCTGGGTATGGTGGTGGGTGCCTTTAATCCCAGCTACTCGTGAGGCTGAGTCAGGAGAAACGCTTGAAACTGAGAGGCAGAGGCTGCAGTGAGCTGAGATGGCGCCTGGGCAACGGAGCAAGACTCAGGCTCAAAAAATAATAATAATAATAAATAATGTTTTCTCTGTGTCTGTAATCAAGCAGCTGAATTACATGTTCACACTAACCCCTTAGCCTTACCTAACGTGCAGTATCTCAGGAGGCAAACAGGCTTACCACATTGTCTGATCACCCTCCCTTTCTAGTGGTAGACTCGCTTCGTCATTTCTGAGAATATATTATATTTTCTTCTTTATTCAAGTAACTGTCACTCCACCCCCATTCCACCATCTTAGCAGATGAGCTTGCCTCACATATGACTGTAAACAGAGAAATCACTAGATGGTAAATCTTTTCTTTCTTACCTACCATAATCAATCTGGGCAAGGTCATCAGTGACTTTGAATTTGCCAATCCAGTGTTTTCCATTCTACCTACACAAGGCACAATACGGAAGGGCACTGTTTGATACTATTAACTTCTCGATCCTGAAAATATATCTTGTCTCTCCAATTCTGTACCAACAAACTCTCCTTGTTCTTCTCTAAGTCTTTTCCCTGTCTCTCTAAATATCAAAATTCTCTTGGGTTCTAGCCCATATTACTGCATTCTTTTTGTTTTCTTCACAGCCTGTAGTCTGTAAACATCCTTGTATGATTTTTATCTAGTTAAAATTGGTCCCATAATGTCAGACACTAATATTACATGTATTTCCTTAAGGGAGTTCTCATTTTTACACGTTCTGGTCACTTTATCTCTACCTCCATTACATCACACAGGGCATTACACGCAGAAGATATATCAGTTTGTTGAATGAATGAGTAAATGGAACTATGATAACCTTATAACAACAGTAATATTTGTACTTACCTGCATAAAAGTATAAAAAAGGGGTCAATTATTTCTATCTATTTTTGCATTTTCATTTTTAAAATGGACTTTTAGATGCTCCTTTTTTCATTGATTATAATCATATCTTGTTATTATACTCTTGTTCCTTCTTGAAAGCTATTTAACTGGAAGCTTCTTTTCTCTTCTTGACATATTGTGCTTTTGCTGATGCTAAAGAGGGCTTTACTTGCTTATAGTTAAAAGTGGAGGCTCTGCTGCAAGGAAAAACTTGCTTTCACTTTAGTGCCTACAGGGCATCTGACATCATTCATTGCAAATAGGCCTTTCTACCTTATTAGTGATGCTACATGCTTCATGGTGCAGGTTAATTTCCTCTTACAGATCTGCATAAATTGTCAACATTATCCTATATCTCAGCTACATATTTCTTCAGGGAATTTATCAACATACCTTCTCCCACTTGAATACTCTATTTAAATTCCCTGCATATCTATACTGGAATATGCCTGAAAAATATAATAACCTAGAGTATGTTTGGTTATAGATATTACCTACAATATAGTTAAATTGTATCATTTTATATATCAATGGTTGAAATACTGGCCTAGTTCATCTACTCTTGTTTAACAAAATGTTGACAGCTTCCTGTTGGTTTCAATACCATTCCCCTTTTCTGTATCTTTGCTGTTACTATTAATATACCATGTCGTCAGATGCAGTTACAAAGGAATTAGTTTAATACCTAATTTTATATTGTGGAGGTTTAAGGTTTTTAGGTGTCATATACTATGTTAACATGAAAATAGGGGTACATTGTGTTTGGTGAAGTATACAAGTCTGGTGTAACCACTTTCTAAGAAATAAATAGAAAAATAAACCAACTAAAGTAAATTATTGACTGCTGCAAACAAGCTCTTGGATTCATGGCTTAAACCAAAATTGCCTATAGACAAAACCACTTTATATGTGTATTGCATGTCTCTGTTGTTTAATCTTATTTGATTAAATACAATTTTTTAATTTCTGTGGGCTAACAGTTTAGTCAAGATGTTGTTTCCTAAGTTTGGGTTTATAGAAATGTCATAGGCTAAGTTCAGTCTAGGAGACAAAGATAACTGTACAATATTTCAGTAAGAGAGCTGACAGTATTTTAATATGAGAGATGACATCTTTATAAAACTGTTGGAAAGGCTGGAGGGAATAATAAAATAATAGATTTTTCAAGAAGGACACATAGGATATGTCCAACTTTCCAGGGTCATAAGGCTATGACTACTGTCCAATTAGAAAATAGATTATTAGGAAATTGCCAATTGATTTATTGTATTGAGAAGCTTATACTCCTTGGAAAGCTAGGATCAGGAAGCCACTATAATGATAACCGCAAGTGTGTCTTGACATACACCAGCTGGTGATGAACACTGAACATAAATTCTGGCCTATTAACTGACACTGCCACCTCATAACCCCACAGCCTAGAGATGGGGCATTGGAAAACCACTTCAGACCAAACCATCTTCACATCCTTGCTTACCTGAAGAAAGTAGCCAAAGTTACAAGAGGATTGTCTCTGTCTCATTTCTGTCTTCCAAGGCTCAAGTGCAAATTTTGTTTTACACTTTCTGGCACCAGAGTACTCGAAGCCATACTAGGAGGAAATGTGAGTAGAGTCTGGGTGCTGTTGACCAAACCTACCATAAACATTTTTGTGAAGGAACCAATACTAAAAGGGAGCTGGTATGAGTAATCCATTCAACAAGTATATAACAAATAGTCTAATTTACTGACATAATGATTTTGAAACAGTTAATATATCATGCAAAATATAGAATTGGTGCTCTATTTTTCTTAAGTCCTGCTGTATTGAGATACTTGAATTTCCTAAATTACCTAGATTTGTTCTTGCCTCTTAGCTTGCACGTTATGCTCTTAAAACTATCATTTTCTCCCCACATCTTATCTATTGGCCTACCAGGAAGGCCAATGTTTGCTTCAGGAAGCGTTATTTTATCGTTTATTCCCTCCTGTGTGGTCCTAAAGCTCTGAATGTAAAATGTCTTTCATAAAATGATCATCTATTAAGCTACTTTATATACTATTATATCCCAATAGATCATAAAATTTTTCAGGACAATCTTCTTCAATACATAGTGTTTATAACAGATGTCCAGTAAAGATTATTTGAATCTATGTTCAGATGACAGTTTAAGGCTTCTTGGTAACATTTAGATATGAGTTATATTTAGCAAACTTTCATTTTACTCAAAGTAAAATGAAATTTTACTGATTGCATGGCATAATGAATAAGTAGATATTTGTTTTCAGTTTTAAGTTTAAAGATGTTAATCTGTTAGATATTAGGTAAACTCAGTTGTTTTTTCTTTATAGACCTAAGATATTCAAAAGATTTAAAAAAATGTTTTTTTTTCTCTCAAAGCCAGAAATGTTAAATAAACATAGTGTGTATGTGTGTGTGTGACACACACACACACACACACACACACACACACATACACATATAACTTGGGACAAAATAGAAGCTGTCCTCTATGAAGAAGACTACCATTACCACCATCCCTGTCCACTAACAACTTTGGGCAGCAAGTAACATGGATAGAGAATCTGTGAGTGGACTGGGAGGTCCTACAACAGTGAGCACAGTTGACAAAAGAAGAAGTATATTTTATTAGAATCAACAACATCATATTTCCCTGGCCAGAATTTCCATTGCAGTTCTTTAAACACCTTAACTCCTACTCTTTGAGTAAACATCAATAAAATTCATTTTACCTTGCCCACAGGAAAAGTCCAATAATGTTATTCTTATTATTTTTTTGCATATTTTTGGCTTTCTGGAAAAAAACAAGGTGTAGATAATAGGTTTCACAGGCTGTTTTCAAAAGCCAAGTTTTTATTTATAGTCAACTGTTTGTATTTAAGAATTGCTTACCTTTACTTTTTTCTTTATGTCAAAAAATGCAAATTCAAAAATATCAGAAGAAAATTGGGGGAAGTAAGTTACATAGCACTGATGTCTTGAGAAAAAGAGACCATTATAATAATGATATTACCATTCCAGTGTTCTTCATCCCAATCCCAAGAAGAAGTATTGGCACAGGGAACCTAAAATTATGATGAGATGGCAAACATCTTTAGAGTAGAATATAGAAAAAATAAATACAACCATTCTATGAGTACTTACATTTAAACACATCTATTGTTCAAGAATTGAAGGACATTTGGAAAGAGAATAAACTGTGAATTATCACTCTTTACACTATTGATGGCTTAATAGCTTAATAATTGAATTGCAAAAAACTCTTGTCCAACTAGTGAAAATGAGAAGCTGAGGGAGAAGGGGAGGGGAAGGGGAGAAGCAAAGGAAATAACAACAAAGCAAAAGAAAACAAAATACACATAGATTGAAGTGGGATGAGGGTAGGGTGTTTAAAATTTAATCCCATTAATTCAATTTCAGTTTAGACAGAATGGATACATTTCAATAGATTAGATAAATGCAAACAAAACTTCTTTATAAATAAAGCAATGTCATTAAGTATTGTAAATAGAAATTATAAAAATTCCATAAGCACCATTTTTTCATGGTAAACTGAAAAAGACCAGTGTCTAGGAATTTGTCCTGTGAATATATTCATATAAGTTCACCTAGATCCTCTTTGAAAAATATGAAAGTAATTTAAAAAAAATGCAGAGGATCCTATGATAATTATAATATACATGATGCCACCCATGCAGGCAATTATTTAAGTCACAAATTCTTTGATTTAAACAAAAACGAAATGTGATTTCACGTGCTTAAGTGCTGCACAGCAAATTAATGCTTCTTACATCCAAATAAAGTGGTAGTCTGTGAATTTTCTTTTTTCTTTTCTTCATTCTCCCTTCCCTACCATTTTTTCTTTATATTATTAATCTGTTAAAGTAAGCTGAATTTTTGAAGGGATAAATAGTATTGCTTTAAATTTCTGATATCATACTTAATCTATATGCTAATTCTGTATATTTTAGGAAGTTGGTATATTTTCAATCCTCTTGATTCCAATAACGTATCACAGTACTATGCACTCTCTGACACTTAAGTGGCTTTCATTAAAACTTGTTGATTGCATGAATAAGTGAGAGTGCATCAAAAAACTCTGGCCCCAAAAAACTCTGGGTCGTAGTTTTTAAATGTGCATTCTCACTCATTTATACATGTAAAATGTGAAACTTACCCATTTTATTAGATTTTGTCACTGCCTTAGCAATTTCCCACACACTATGAGTGGCTTAGAACAATACAGATTTATGATTTTGCAGTTCCGGAGGTCAGAAGTTTGACACATGTCTCGTGGGCTAAAACAGAGTTGTTAGCAAGGCTGTAGTTATTACTGCAGGCTTTGGAGAAGAGTCCACTCTCAGGCTCACTCAAATTGTTGGAAGAATTTATTTCCTTGCAGTTGGAGAATCTGTCTCTGTTTCCCACCTAGCTCTGTGCTTTTGGCTGCTCTTAGCTCCAAATGGGCTTTCTTCTGTTCTTGCAGGTGAACCCCTTCATCTGAATGCCAGCAAAATAGCCTGGAATCTTTCCCTTCTACTCTTTCTTCTACTGATAACCAGAGGTTATTTGCTTATGATTATTTTGGATTCACCAGGACAATGTAGGCTAATTTCCCTAGTTTAAGGTTTGTTATGTAAATTTTATCTGCAATATCCCTTTTAGATGTAATGTAACCTATTGGTATGCCCTGGAGATTAAGTCGTAGAGATCTTGGGGTCGTCATTATTCTGCTAACCATAACCATGTTTTCTTTACTATGCATGTAATTATTATTTACTATGCATGTCAAAACAAGGATGAGGTAAAAATTTTTGTGATGTCAAATATTCGCAGTGAAGCCAAAATGATCCATGGAATTTTTAAAGGAATTCCTTTGGTCCTCCAACATTTTATTTGCTGATAGGTATTGCTAAATATTTATTCAGCATGAAGTAATAGAAACAAGTGCTTCACAGTCACTTCCTGAAGTCACATAAATGGGGTTTTTATTTGACTAGCATTTTCTCATTTTAATTTGGTATACATATGACACATGACTATGGCAATACCTATTCATGGATATAAGAACTGTCCAAAAATAAGATTTAATATTGATAAAAACAAGTCATGAAATTCCCTGTGGTTAAGGTTTAATAAATTATAAATCAACTTGTAAGTAACTAGCATGATAATCTATAGTCAATCTTGAGAAAATTGATATGTTATTTATTGTTGTAGTCCACAGCCTAGTTTGCATACAGTTAGTAAGCATAGCATTTGTAAACATGAGAGATTGGTATAAAGATTGTAATCTCAGAAATTTATGTTTAGTAAATTCAATTTTAAAACTATGCCTTACAGTTATACAGCACTTTAGTTCAGAAACTGTTTTTTATATTAACTAATATAATTCTTACAACCTACTAAAATTGTTATTACAAAATACATAATCTCTATTCAATGACAGATTTAGCATGTGTCTGTGACCATAAACTGGATCTTTCAGTTACTTTTTTCAGATTTTTATTTTATATGTGTTGGTGTGTGTGTATTTTAGTAAAAATGTTCATCGAATAGAATATTTATATATATGTACACATTCTAGATAAGAAAATACATGTGATAAAGGTTATGCAAAATCCTCCTAAAGGCAAAAGGATGATGCAAATGAATTCCAGGAGTTCTCTCCTTCCAGCTTTATTTTTCTGACTTGTAGTAAGATGGAAATGAGAGGTGGGGGTAGGGTGCTTGCATGTTTTAGGTGAGATGTTGGTTACTTCAAACATCAGTGACTTCACTGTGTTACCAAATCTTACATTTAAAAAAAAAATTGTTTGTTTTGAGACAATGTTAATTTATTTGATGCCTTTAAGTTATATAACTTTACAAAAACACTTAAAATAATTAAAGTCAATAATACACTCAAGGGTAAACATTTGTCAGTCACTATGTGTTACACACCTGTGGATGAGTTATTGCTTATTTACTCACAGCAGCCAGAGGTAGAATCTCCTTGAATTATAGCCATCCAAACTCTAAAATTTCTAGTTAAATATGTGTTATGAGATCAACCGAAGCAGTGAAAAGACAAGCAGATAAAAACATAAAAATACCAAGAGCTTTCCAGCGCAATCTCATAACGTAGAAGTGGACCTTCTATTCCAAATGTAAAATCCTTAAATAATTTTGTGTCAAATGTATATCCTATTGTGTCCTACACAAATTAATCTCTTGTACTAATTAAATCTTGATTTATATTGCACATGTGAACTATTTTAAACATTCCTCTAAATATTTAAAATTTGATGTGATGATTATCTCCTCCTGTGTATTTGTTTAGTAATTCACAATCTTTGAGTTTATGATTGATATTGAACATATATCTCATTATAATTTAGTAGATCTTTTCAAGAACAATGAATCATGGCAGCCCATAAAATACTCTAAATAATCTTATTTATTTTAAGAACATTTTTCTGATACAGAACAAAAATGAATGCCTGTAAAGACAAGCCATTTTTAGAGACTACTGTTTAGTTTTACTTCATTCCGTGAGTGGTACAAATAAATGTCTAGGGTATAACAAATACAATGAATTAGGAAAAGTGTCTTGGCTCAAGGATTTTCTACCAAATGGTTTCTTTAATCATTAAATACTGACCTAGTCTAGGAGGGAAGTTAATGAAATATAGCTGGAAATCTATTGCATTTGACCAAGACAGCCTTAACATTTCCCTCAGCTTCACAAAACTTTAAACAGGTTGCTTCCTGATTCTTGGTTCGTGACCTTCATTTTCTTAAAGTATTTATTTTAGACAACTTGTAAGTCTCAATCCTTTTCTGATTCTAGATATTTAAATCCTTTAGAAAACCTCTTGCTGGTTTTACAAACCAGGACTGTATTTCCCAAGGACCTGGAAGCCATCTCTCTGAAATGTGAAAAAATAAAGATGGCACCCCAGTTTCCTACTTTAGGTGGGAAGATAGTAGCCTAACTTTCCAGGAAACCTTAATCTAGATTGTCAAATTGTCTCCTATCATGAAGATAGGGGATGGTTTTTAAAAAAAAGTTTTAATTATTAACCCCCCACTGCTAAATTTGACAGGCTTAAAAAAAAAAGTTTTAATTATTATAGATACTTAATAGTTGTACTTATTTATCAGGTATGTATATATGTGATAATTTGACCCAAGAATATAATGTGTAATAGTTAAATCAGGGTAATTGGAATATGCATCATATCAAGCATTTGTCATTTCTCTGTGTAACAGGCAAAGAAGTTGTTATTTAGGGTATTGCAATAGGGAAGAAAGTTTGGAACTGAGTCTGAACTCAACCTCACTGAAACAAAAACTCACTGCAAATGCTGCTTTGTCATTTTCTAAGAGAAAAACTTATTCATGAACACCAGAAAAGGAGGGGAAAATTCTCTTTAAGTTATGATATACAACAGCATTAAAATCAGGTATAATAAGACATTTTTGACTCTTGATGATTATGCACATTTTGAGCATATATATTTCCTTTTTACTGAATATTGCACTAAAATGAAATTTGAAGGTGCAGAAGGAAAAAAAAATTCAAATAATGTTGAGATGATAGTGACTGGGTAGGAAGAGTGATGGTGATGCACCATTCATTAGAAAATTTATTAAATTTCATGTAGACCATAGACAGAAGAAAATTGTGAAGAACTTCAAATCTGAGACTCTAGAATATAATGTTGGTTTTCTGTAGACTATAAGCTGGTTAATGTGTCAGAGCACAGAAGACAGATGTGACATTGTGCTAGGATGGATAATGACCCTATAGGATTGAGGTGAGAACCAGAGCTGAAGAATGAGAGCTTAAAAAAACTACACACCAAGGCAATGGAATCGTTCTACACTCTCATTCTTCTCCCATTCCAGGCAGAACACATCCTATAAGCAAAGGCAGGGCAAAACAGTTATCTTTTCTCTAAACTGATAAACAAAAAAAAATCAACTTACTCAATATACAAACAACAACAGCAACAAAATACAAAAAGCTGTGTTACATATTGAGGTATGAAAAAGCCCTTTTCTTTTAAGTATTGGAGAGTGTATAGATCTCAAGGGAAACCTATGTTTAGAGAAGACCTGTCCTGCCTGGCTTCACACAACTCCTGCACAGAGTTCCAAATCCTAGAAGAGACTTAGATGAAAAGGAGTTCTTTCCATACAATGGCAAAAGGGAAGTGGAAAAATGCACTAATCATTTTTTAGCGTATAAATGGACAATTAAGCGTCACCAATATGTACAAAGAGCTAACAGTATACAAATTAAAATAACGAATAAATATCTTTCTTTTAAAAATCTATACAAACTCAGAGTTCAAATATGAAACAAACCAATTGTTATAATGTAAGAACAGATAATTGATTACCTACATTTTCTTGTTTAGTTCTTTTGCTTCCTCTGATAACCCTTGTGGGAATTTTGTCTACTTGTCAGTATTAAAATAATAATGATTCACCTTCTAGGTGAGTTGTTTTATTTTTTATTCTGTTCCACTTACACAGGCTGGTCTAAAATTCCATGCACCTAGAGTGAATTCACGTTTGCCTCTACTGAGGCCTTTAGTGTGTGAACATAAACAAAGGCCACCCTAATGAGATCAAGCCAACACTATTTACTCAGAGCTCGCTATAGCAAGAAAGTGCTTTTAGGTACTTTTAGAGGAGACTCAAAGGTGGAGAGGGGATTGGAAAAGCTTTATACTGATCAAAAAGGCCTGGATATGCTCTGATTGGACTTTGTTGGTGTGGAGAAGCTGGACTCCAGCTAACTAGATGCTGGACATACTTTATGATGGGTTTGAAAAAGATATTTGACTTTTTCTGGTTAGTCCTGAGTTGGAAAGAAAAGAGCAATAATTAGAAAAGCTGGCAGTTATTGGGCAAATCCTATTCTTTTAGGGGTGATTGCTGCAGAGGTTATGGTTTGGCTTCTTGTGGTGATTGCTATAGAGGTTATGGGTGAGAGTTCTAATTTTATATGTGGTCTTGTAATTGTCATTTTTATACTGTCTCTCAATGATTTATAGATCACCCACAAGAATAAGGCTTGCGGTTTTAACACCACTCCAGGTCTCCAAACACACTCAGATGCGCACATACACACGCACAGTGTGCACCCCCCCCCCCACCCACACACACACAATCTCTCTCTAAGGGTATTAAAACTCCAGTATCCAAAATGAACTGCCTGTTGTGATATTACCATGGACTGAATGGTTTACTTGTTCTTGCTACTCTGGCTTTCTTCTTCTCCTCCTTCTTCTTTTCTTCCCAGGTTGGTAGTTGGGGATTTCCATTTGTTTTCTTTTTTCTTGTTCTTTCTTACTTTTTTCTTTTTCAAGTACAATCACAGAGTTAATTTTCTGGTTATACTTCAAACTGCCTTTATATAATATTGGAGTACAAGACTTTGCATACTAGTTAATCCTAATATGAACCAGAAGTACCAATGAAACCAGAAGTGCTTATTATATTTATGATAACAAAAATTAAAAGACACTCAGGGAAAAAGAATGAAAAAGCATACAAAAAAAAGACACTTAACTTTTTAAAATGGTAAATTTTACATGAGAATCTCCTGTGTTTCTGAACGATTGTATTAAGTACAATCTCTAAGCGTCAATTACAAAAATTCAATTTAAAGGTCTAGACCTGTGGTAGAAAAATATAGTAAAGAACTTTGTGTTAGGGACATTATCTACTTGATTTTCTGATATTATTCACCATTACTGTGAGGATTATTTTGGTGGAAAGTCCTGTTTTTAAATGGTGACTTCTGTGTGATTGTGACCTTTCTTTCTACTCAGCTCACTCTGCCCACTTAAGAAATTATTCACGACTAAAGTTGCCCACAGAAAAATGTACTGTTTTGTTTATTATTTTACTCTTTTCTTTCTTGAAACTTACTTTGTAGGGCAAATAAAAATTCAAAAATAAGAGGCTAGTTCTCCCTGTTAAAAATAAAGTGATCCCCCCACCTTTTCTTAGATTATATTTACATAAGAAAATGTCATTGCGAGTGCTTTCCTTCTTTAAAATGTATGCAAATCTTTTTTTATATATAAAATAGATACGCCTTTCCCCAGATATTATATAAGAATGTATTTTCCAAATACTCAGAAACCATCTTACCAAGAGAGACAGAGCCACTACCTTCCAGTTCCTGTGGGAACTAACTTCAGCCAGCACCTTAATCCAGATGGAAAGCTACCTCCTGTGATAAATATATGAGAAGTTTACTTTTCATTTGGAAAATGCAAATGGCCACCCCAATTGCCAGGTGAATCTAGGATGAATCATGTGTGACAAATGATGCTGTCAAGTTACCTTACTTTGTTATTTAAGAACATGTATGTATGGGTTGTATATGTTTGACTATATACAATAATGAGATTTCTTTCTTTTTCCAATCTCTTAGTGAATTGCCTGTGATGAGCATCACATTCTGGTGTAATGCTTAATCAGTAAGAAGACTTTTTCTTTTCCCTTTCACCTTTTTTGGTGAGGTTTTACTGGATTGGCAGAATATGTTTCTTTTTATTTCCCCAATAACCTCCTTTAGGTTTGTTCAGTGTTATACTTCCTGAACAATAGGTTTCTGAATGTATGTTATATGATGGTATTCAGGTTTTCCAAGTAAATACAGATGGAGAAATCCTTTTTTTGTTGACTTCTTGCTATGGGCAGAGAAACCATTGGTCCACGTAGAATAACTGGAAAATCACTTATGTCCTGGGCTACTGTGTGTGTGGATATGGGATCAAGGCTTGACTAGTTACAGAATTCTAACTGTTCGATAAAAATTACAGGAGACCATTGTGTTGAACTAAGCTATTGCACTAGGCCCCAACAAATTAGACTAAAAATCAAAATGGAGTCACCCATGCTTAAATTTCACATCAACAAACTAAAACTAAGTTATCTTACCTTCCAAGAAATCAGGAGTGAAATATAAGCCAGTTTTCCAAATAGGCCAGTTTCAATCTTCAATGGGAATGATAATGAAGTTCTCTCTGTTTTAATTCTTACCCAGAAGTAAGTCCATTTTAACCAATCCGTTGTTTATCTATTCTTCTGCTCCTTGTTCCTGTCTTATAAGGAAAGTAATTTTAAAATGACCGATTCACTTTTTGTTCTTTGTTTCTGCTTCCTTCCAGACTTCTCTGTGTATAAAGCTAACCTCTTCTGGTCAGCTCATTGCAATACTTACTGTATTTTAGGGAATGAGATTTTTCTAGATTCTAGAGCTGCAATAAAGCCAGTTGAGATTTTCAACTAAATGTGTTGTCTTGTTGTCTTTTCACACAACCCACGTCCATTATCAGTGGTTTGGAAATGGACACATGAACCAGCAAAAACAGGCAGAGACTTTCCCCTGACTTTTATTGACACTGTTGGGAATGATGCTAGGTTCATGTACTTCAAAACCCATGAAACTACCAAGGACTATTGCCACCGAAAGTGTATGAAAATAAAGTTAATGAGAGGCAAACAGAAGAGAGAGAACAAAAGGTAGCAAGAGAGAGGATTAGGGTCTTGACAATATACTTGGAATATTTCAGCCCAGCTTTTTAGACTTAAGCTACTATAACATGTTTATATCCAATTTTTTCTTTTTCTTTTTTCTTTTTTTTTTTTTTCTGAGACGGAGTCTCTCTCTGTTGCCAGGCAGGAGTCAATGGCACAATCACGGCTCACTACAGCCTCCACCTCCCGGGTTCAAGCTGTTCTTCTGCCTCAGCCTCCTGAGTAGCCGGGACTATAGGTGTGCACTAACATGCCCAGCTAATTTTTTTATGTTTTGTAGAGACAAGGTGTCATCATGTTGGCCAGACTGGTCTCAAACTCCTGACCTTGTGATTCGCCCGCCTCGGTCTCCCAAAGTGGATATAGACACTTTGAGCCACCATGAGTCAATATAGACATGAGCCACCATGCTCGGCCTATATTCATTTTTTAAAAAATCTGAACTAATTCACTCACTATGCCACCTAGAATGTTCTAACATGAAAGAAGAACTCCTGACATATTAGGAGACTATACATGTACTCCCCTTTCAAGTATTATTGACCACCTGTCATATGACAGATACTCTTCTAGTACCAGAAATTCATCAGTGAACGTATCAGAGAAATATCTCAGGATTCAAGTAGCTCGTTTTCTATTGAACAGTTTTGGCAATAAATTAAATAAAAAAGCAAAATGCACAGAGAAAATGCAAAGGAAACAATATGCTGCAGGAAATGAAGAGACTAGGTATGAAGCAGGTGGGGTCAAATTTAGGTAAGGCCCAGAAAAAGTTGGCTTATTTATAAAAGCCTGGAGGAAGTAAGCAAGCTGACCAGGAATGTATCAGGGAAACACCTGCTGAGGCAGCAGGAACAGAAACAGTGCTCTGAAGTGAGAGGGTGCATGAATAGTTGGAATAGTATTGACCAGAATAATATAGCTGAACTAGATGAAAGAAGGAGGGAGTAGAAGTTGAAGTGGGAAGGTTATCAGAATGAGGCTTTCTGCTTCTGGTAAGGACGTGGACGTTTACTCTGAATGAGATGGGAAACCACTTGACAAATTTAGTGAAGAATTGACATTTGATTTCTGTTTTAAAATACATTGTTTGGGTTTATCATTATATGCTTTTTTAGTAATTATATATTTGGTTGTAGTAACTCATGTACTTTCTTTGTATTTCCTTTGAACCATGATCCTTTTTCATTCTGAAGCTTGGAATTTAGTTCCATTTATTTTGAGATTTAATGACGTTTCAGAAATTAAAACCTGTTGAAAAGTAAGGATTTGGATTGGTAGTCACAGTTTCTTTTAACCTTATTTGAAATGCTTTACTTTTTCTTCAAGGAGAAAATGTTTATAAATTAATTTTAATGAGTAAAATTAATTTCATAGGTTATAAAAAATGATTTTGTAACCTGTATAAGCTACAGAAAGTCTCATTTGCCTTGTGCTTACCTATCTTAATTTGTGACACAAAAAGACCCTGAAGTCAAAGTGCAGAACACTGAAACATTTAATGAGGTAAAATGATGAGATGAACCCAGTAAACCTCCCCTTCTTCAACTCCTTAGAGAGAGAGAGAGAGAGAGAGAGAGAGGAGAAAGAGAGAAAGAGAGAGAAGAGAGGGGAAAAAAAAGAAATGCAAAGATATTTTATAAAATTGGTTTGGACGCCGTGGCTCAGGCCTGTAATCCCAGCACTTTGGGGGGCTGAGGTGGGTGGATCACCTAAGTTCAGGAGTTCGAGACAGCCTGGTCAACATGGTGAAACCCTGTCTCTACCAAAAATACAAAATTAGCCGGGCATAGTGGTGCATCCCTGTAATCCCAGCTACTTGACAGACTGAGGTAGGAGAATTGCTTGAACAAGGAGGCAGAGGTTGCAGTGAGCTGAGATCGCGCCATTGCACTCCAGCCTGGGCAACAAGAGCAAAATTCTGTCTCAAAAAATTATATATAGATATATAAATATATATATATAATAAAATTGGATTTTTTGAGAAATAGTTACTATAATGCATAAGCACAAAACTGGATTTTTAGTTTGCTGTTTTTTTACCTTTAAGATTGTTAAAAATTAATTTCTTAAATTATAGTTTTTATAATATGATTATTTTTAAATATATATATGTGAGTAGTAAAACTCACTTAAGTATGTTGCTTCACCTTATCTGATAGCTGAAACAACCAAATCTTCATTGTCAGTCTCCCAGGATAACAGTAGATATTTAGCTGATTTGAAACGCACATTTAAGTTAAAAATATTTGAGTCATGAGTCCTGCCTTCTCTTTCTAGACGTATTGCCTGTGTTTTTAGTTCCAGTTTTCAAGATTTACAATCTAAACATACTTTAGGGTACTTATTTTGTTTAAAAACTTATAAAATTAACTAAGAAATATTTCTCATCCTTTCAAATATGCTCTCTGGTCTAAAAATAAGTAATCTAGAGATGGTGTTTGATTGTAGCCAAACTGTTATAGAATAGAATAGCCAAAGCCTCCCAAAGCTGTTCGTGAGAAGAAAATCCTTGGGGTGGGGGAACTAAAAACAGATACTAAACAAAAACATAAACTAAAGCAAAACATTTTAACAGTTATTTGCCCATTTTTAGTAGTAAAACTTAACAACATTAAAAGACGATAAATTGTCATAGGATAAAACCTTTTTGTGATGATATTGTATCCTGTTTTACCTAAAGGGTTTCTTTTTTATATTATTGAATGTGTAATAGATTATTCCACATGCAGTTTAAAATAACTACAATATGAGATATGTATGCATATACAGCCCCATATATAAACATATGTACACACACACACACACGCACACACACATGCACACACACAAAGTCCCTTGTACCCTTAGTTCTAGTGAGAGGTCTGAGTAAGAAGCATCATGGTTAAATTGTCGTAAATCAATTGTATCTACCACCCTCACTGGCTCCTGGCAATATGCTTACAGAAACTGTCTACAGTTCCAATGTGGGTGCTGATTAGGTTAAACCAGAGGTTGCTTTTCTTTTCTTTTTTTTCTATAAAAGACCAATTAGTAAATATTTTAGGCTTTGCTAGGCAAATGGCAAAATCAAGGATATTATGTGAGCACTTATATAACAAGAGACAAAACAAATTTCTACACATTTTATATTTCCACAATTGAAAGCTTTATTGATGAACACAGAAATTTTAATTTTGTGTAATTTTCACGTGTCAGAAATGTTACTCTTTCCATTTTTTTGAAAGCTTTTTAAATGAAAAATAAGTATTAAGGGCAGGCTATGGGCCAGATTTGGATTAGGGTCAGATATGTCTAAATACCTTGGTTAAAAAAAACCTTAGTACTCCTTTTCCTTGCTTATTGGTTGATAATTGCTTCAGGAACCTAGACTTAAACCAATCAGCAATGCTTTAAAATTTATTACAGTACATAAATTTCTTTGTTCACCTTCTCTTTTGGTCACATTAGTCTTTTATCTTTTTTTTTACCATTTGGGGGTTTTGTCCATTTTAAGTTACAATGACCAAAATATTAAGTTACACTATAAGAATAAAGATAAACTCTGAAATTTATGTTACATACACATGATGATATTCCACAGTTCATAGTATATATAAAGCTGTTGTTCCTTTCACCCACACCAACAAATCTCCCTTCTTCCACTGCTCAGTCCAAGAGCTCTCTTTTCTTTCTATTTTTTGCTTCTTTTTTATTTTAAAATTTCTTGGGTACGTAGTAGGTATGTGTATTTATGAGGTACACTAGATATTTTGATATAGTAATACAATGTTTAAATATTTACCTCAGAGCAGTTAGGATATAGTTCATCACCTTCAACATTTATTATGTGTTAATGTTACAAATATTCCAATTGTACTCCTTCAGTTATTCTAAAAGGTACATTAAACCATTATAGTCACTTTGCTGCACTATTGAATACCAGATCTTATTCATTGCATCTGACTGTATTTTTGTACTCATTGAACATCCTCATTTCTAACCCTGCCACCCCCTACTACCTTTCTCAGCCCCTGGTAGCCATGATTCTACTATCTCCATAAGGTCAGTTGTCTTAATTTTTAGCTCTCACAAATGGTGGGAATATGTGAAGTTTGTCTTTCTGTGCCTGGCTTATTTCACTTAACCTAATGTCCTCCATTTCCAGTCATGTTGTTGCAAATGACAGGACCTCATTCTTTTATCTGGCTGAATAGTTCTCCATTGTGTATAAGTACCACATTTTCTTTATCCATTTTTCTGTTGATGAACATTTAGGTTGATTCCCAATTTTGGCTATTGTGAATAGTGTTGCAAGAAACATGAGAATGTAGATATCTTTTCCATATACTGATTTTCTTTCTTTTGAGTGTATACATAATAGTGGGATTGCTGATCATATGGTAGTTGTACTTTTAGATTTGTGGGGAAACTGCATGCTCTTCTTCATAGTGGTTGTATTAACTTTAATTCCTAGGAACAGTGTATGAGGGTTCCTGTTTCTCTGCATCCTCAATAGCATTTCTTATCCCCTGTCTTTTGGATGAATGCCAGTTTAACTGGGGTGAGATAATATCTCATTGTAGTTTTCATTTTCATTCTCTGATGCTCAGTGATGTTGAACACTTTATATATACCTGTTTGCCATTTGTGTGTCTTTTTTAACAGTTGTCTATTCAGATTTTTTGCCCATTTTTAAATCAGATAATTAGATTTATTCCTATAGAGTTGTTTGAGCTCCTTACATATCCTGGCAAGTTATCTCTTGTGAGATGGATAGTTTGCAAATACTTTCTGCCATCCTGTGGATTATCTCTTTGTGTTGTAGATAGTTTCCTTTGCTGTGCAGAAGATTTTTAATTTAATGCAATTCAATTTTCCATTTTTGCTTTGGTTGCCTCTGCTTTTGGAGTAATCAAGAAATCTTTTCTGAAACCAACGTCCTGAGAATTTTCTTCAATGATTTAATAGTTTTATGGTGCCAGGTCTTAGATCTAATGATTCAATCATTTTGACTTGATTTTTTTTTAATGTAGCAAGAGATAGTAGTCTGATTTTATTTGGATGTCCAGTTTTTAGATGTCCAGTTTTCTCAGGATCCTTTATTTAAGAGATTGTTCTTTTCACAATGTATGTTCTTGTCATTTTTCTCTAAAATGGATTTACTATACATGTATGGATTTATTTTCAGGTTCTATATTGGTCTGCTTTTATGCTGGTACCATTTTTAGTTGCTGTAGTGCTGCAGTACAATTTGAAGTAAGATGATGTGATTTCTCCAGTGGTGTTTCTTTTGCTCAGACTGACTTTGGCTATTCTGGGTATTTTGTGGTTCCAAATAAACTTTAGGATATTTTTTTTCTGTTTCTGTGAAAAATGTCATTGGTATTTTTTATAGGGATTGCATTTAATATGTATATTGCTTTGGTTAGTATGCTCATATTAACATTATTGATTTTTCCAGTCCATTAACATAGAACAGCTTTCCATGTTTTGTATGTCCTCCTGATCTTCTAGCATCAGTGTTGTATAGTTTGCCTTGTAGAAATCTTTTTATTTATTTGGTTAAGTTTATCCTTGTGTATCCTATTTTATTTGTATCTATTTTAAGGGTAATTACTTTCTTCATTTCTTCTTCAGATTGTTTGCTATTGGTATACAGAAATGCTACTGATTTTTGTATGGTCATATGCTTTAATTTTTTTCTTCATATTTCTTGTGTATCCGTTTTAGGTTTTTTTGTTTTGTTTTTGTTTCTGATCCAAAGTTTTGCTCTGTCAGGCAGGCTGGAGTGCGGTGGTGTGATCTCAGCTCATTGCAACCCCTGCCTCCCTGGTTCAAGCAATTCTCCTGCCTCAGCCTCCAATGTAGCTGAAATTACAAGCACCCACCACCACACCTGGCTAATTTTTTATATTTTTAGTAGAAATGGGGTTTCACCTTGTTGGCCAGGCTGGTCTCAAACTCCTGACCTCAAGTGATTCGCCCAACTTGGCCTCCCAAAGTGCTGGAATTACAGGTGTGAACCACTATGCCTGGCCTGTTTTAGATTTTTTGATTTAAGGTTTCCATGAGTCTTGAAACCATTTTATATCCTCTTTTTCTTAAACTGACAACAACTTAACTCTGATTGCAAAAACAAATGAAATACGAAACAAGAAAAGAGAAAACTGATAAAAATTCTAACGTTAACTTTATTCCACCTACTATTTACTTTCTTGTTTCAGCTTGTGTCTTATTATAATTTCTATGTCTTTAAAGGTTGTTGTAGTTGTTATTTTTCATAGGATTGTCTTTTTGTCTTCCTACTCAAGTTATGAATAGTTGAAACACCACAATTACAGTGTTATAATTGTATGTATTTTTCTGTGTGCTTGCTTTTACCAGGGTGTTTTCTACCTTCAGGTAGTTTCTTATGGCTCATTAACATCCTTTTCTGTCAGATTGAAAGATCCCTTTAGCATTTCATTTCCTGCCAGGACTGGATCTCTCCTTTCAGGATAGCATATTCCCTTCTGGCCCAGGATGGGTCTAGAAATGCCCTTCAGTAGCTAAGGCCTGTAGTCAGGGACTTTAGGAGTCTGCTTCAGCTTACGTTACTGTAGCTGAGCTGTTACCCAAGTGAGAGGAGAAAGTCCTTTGCACTCTTCCTTCTTCTTTCATTAGGCAGAAGGAGTCGCTCCTCATGACCACCACAGGAATGTCCTGGGTCATACCCGAAGCCAGCATAGTACTGGGTCTTGCCCAAAGCCCACGCGACTGCTGCTTAGCTACTGTTGATTCTTAATCAAGGTCCAAGGGTTCTTTCATCAGCAAGTGATGAATTTTGTCAGGATTAGCTCCTTCCTTTCAGGGCAGTAGGTTTCCTTTTGGCCCAGGATGGGTCTAGAAATGTCATCCAGGAGCTATGGCTCAAAATGGGGCCTTTAGGACTCTGGTTGGTGCTTGAATTTACTGTGGCTGAACTGATATCCCAGTTGCAGGACAAAGTCCTCTTTACTCTTACCTCTCCTTCCAGAATTTTGAGCTGCATTTCCTGAAGTAGGAAGAGGGGTGACACAAGCATTCCCTTGGCCATCCCAGCTGGTGTCTCACTGGGTCATGGATGCCCCAAGTTCACTGGCTCTGAGCCCAATGCAATACCATGACTCATGTGGGAATGGCAGTCCTTCTGGCCTAGACTGCCTTTCAAGATTATTTAGGACTCTGTAGTGCTATAGTCCATGGTGATGGGGCTAGCTGGAACTTAGGTTCCCACCACTGGGAACTAGGGCTGGTCTAAATGCTACCTCAGTGTGTGTCAGCTTAATTGTGCCTTGTGTTGCTTTCCTCTGTGACAAGACAGTGCTGAGTTCCAATACAAAATCCCACAATCACTTTGCTCTTTCTTCGCCAAATATACAGATTCTCTCTCCAGGCCACAGAGCTACTCTGCCAGAGGATGGGTAGGAGTGGTGAAGGTAATTCAAAATTGTCCCTCCTACCCTCTTCAGTGCTTCTTCTTCTTTTTTTAATATTGTATGAAAACTGGGTACTGTGATCGCTCACCCGATTTTTGGTTCTTATGAAGTTGCTTGCTTTCTTGGATGGTTGTTGAATTTGGTGTTTCTACTGAGAAGACGATTGTTTGAGGGTTCCTTTTTGCCATCTTACTCTGTCTACTCCTCAAGAGCTCTCTTTTCTTGTTTCTTAGATTATATACCTATCTTTACATCTATTTGGAAAAATGAAATTATTCCTAGAACACTGAGTAGATGACAAGATAGCATAACTTTATGTTGAGATTACAGAAATTCTCACCATCGCTTTCTCTCTCTATTCCCGGAAAAAAAAATGGGGGAAACATTGCAGCTTTCCAACTAAGGCCTCGGGCTAAAAGCAACTGTTTCCTAGCACACCAACTATAAGTACTACACAGAATGGGGAAAAGAGAATTAATTGAATGTAAGCGTACTGGACTAGTCAGTTGGGATTGACTATACAAAGAAATAGGGTAGGCTAGGCACAGTGGCTCATGCCTGTAATCCCAGCATGTTGGGAGGCCTAGGCGGGTGAATCACGAGGTCAGGAGATCAAGACCATTCTGGTGAAACCCTGTCTCTACATTGTTTTGAAGAATGAAACATTTTAGTTAATAAGTTTTAAATAGAGAAGTAGAGATGCTCTCGTAGGTGTCTCTGCATTAAAAAGACTGGTTGTTCACAATCTTGACTATGTTCATTATCAAAGTAGGTACCTTTATTTTCAGCACCAAAACTGATGTGAAAAACAGAAATTAGAGTTGATAGAAAGTCATGATTAGAAACATCAAAAGGGATGAGTCATGAGAATAGAACTGAGAGAAAAGCATCAGAGATGGCTCATTGAGAGGTGAAGCAGCAAACCCTGGAATCAGGTAGTTTGCAAAAGTACTGGCTCAAAATTGAACTTGCTGTTTGACCATGAACAAGTTATTTCTTTTCATATGACTTAATTTCTGCATCTCTGAAGTAAAATGTAGACTGGTTTAGAGGATAATTGAGATGATTTATGCATGTACAGTTTCTACCAACTTCATAATATTTGCTTAATAAATGTTTGTTATATACTTAGAGATGTCCTAGCTACTGAGTGTTCATTATTTCTGAATTATAGAAAGACAAAACAATATGAAAAATAAAATGGACTCCAAATAACCTTCCTTTCCCAACCAGTTGAATTTAACTTGTTTAAACACACAAGCAACCTCCTCCAAAAGTTACCACCCTTAATATCTTGAAAGATTTGTGAAAGCAATCACAAATAAAGCCACATATTTTTATATAAATTGAGATTAATTCTGATTTTAAACTGCAACTAAATGCCTAACACAATAAAAAATGTAGATGAGGAAAATGGTTATAAACAAACATTTGTATAATTTTTTAGATTTGAAAAATATAGTTATTATTACTTTATTGAAAAATGTTATAGCCAGAAAAATAATCCTAACCAAGAAAAAGAAAAGACCTTCATGTATTTTAATAAACAAAACATTTTGGTTCATCATTTGAAAATTAATTTAATTTCTAATTAACAATGCATTTGTCTAATTCCTATGGTCACAATATTTGTATGCACTGGTGAATGGTTCTCCATGACAGCTCTGTTGTATAATAATTTATCTTACATGTATAGCAAATTTGCTCAAACATCTCCCGCTGTTGTCATTTACGTTTCTCACTGATCATCACTATTCTGAGACATTTACACTGCACCTCACACTATTCCTCCAGGAAAAAAATCACTCTTCAATATCCACATCTATAATTTGACATTCATTATGTTTACAAAACATCATTTCACATCTCACCTGCCGAAGAGTCTGTTTTAATTTCAGAATATTTTAACAATTTAAGAGAAAGATAATTCAGTCTTTTGGAGAAAAAAAAATCTAGATAGACAACTTTACAGAGGGACCTAAAAAAAACAGGCAATCTGATGCTGTATTGTGGAATTAGTTATGATTTGGATGAAAGTTTAAATAGGTATAGAAGAAGCTAAATGCAACATTTTCTTTATATTTCAAACCTTATTGAATATTAAAAGTGTATACAGTGTAACAATGAATAATATCTTACCATGTGTGTATTTTTGTTGGTGTTTAAATAAAAGCAGCTTATGCTAACTTGATTTTACAGAAGCCAAAATAGCCACTATAGCTTTCTCAACATAAAAGTTTCTGCAGGCTGGGCGCAGTGGTGGCTCACACCTATAATCTAAACACTTTGGGAGGCCAAGGCAGGTGGATCACCTGAGGTCAGGAGTTTGAGACCAGTCTGGCCAACATGGTGAAACCCTGTCTCTACTGAAAATACAAAAATTAGCCATACGTGGTGACATGCGCCTGTAATCCCAGCTACTCGGGAGGCAGAAGCAGGAGAACCACTTGAATCCATGAGGGAGAGGTTGCAGTGAGCCGAGACTGTGCCATTGCACTCCAGCCTCAGCAACAAGAGTGAAACTTAGTCTCAAAAAAAAAAAAGTTTGTGCAATGAGGCAAGGCCAATACCAATACTAGAAAACCTTAACTTTTGTGATTCCTAGTCTAGGCATCATCAATTGTGAACTCTGTTCCTGAGGATAGATTAATGCTGCTGCAGAGTGTCCTGCTGATGGACTCACAATATGACTTTGGCAGCTAGGTGTGTTATTTGTAGTTTTGATAGTTTGTGCCAAAATGCATTAGTTTGGGAAAAGGTGCCTTTTAAATATAAATTGTTGCATGTCTCTCCGTAGAATCCATTAAAAAATAGAGAGTTTATATGTTAAAATATAACAAATGATTGTTGGAAAGACTAAGTAAACAGCTAAATTCTTATTTTAATTATTTGGAGGAATTTTTTATAATTATGCCAAAATTTTTCATAAGATTAAAAATGTGAATTTAAGATTTTCTAGATATATGTACCCAGATTACACAGAAAAAATAGAGAAAATTTATTAAGAAAGTCGAATATTTAAAAATAGATTTATCTTTTTGTTCTTGCATATTTATGGCAAACCCTATCTAAAATTATCCTGCTAATCTTAGGTCATATTTGTCACTGGTTTTGAATTGTGATATAGATGATTCTGGATCACTAGAGCAGGAGTGACATATTAAAAGAAAAGAAAAATATAGACTGAAGGGACAGTAGTAACATGAGTATGCTATTTTGTAAGAAAATCCTGATATTAATAGAACTCAGCTACATACTTGCAACATTCAATAAGAAAAGCTTGATGTTACCTAGAAGTATTTAGAAACATTAAAAATATTAACAGGACCAATTATGTGAAAAAGATTACCTTTTAAACAAGATTTAGAGTAAGTGAATTAAAGATTGCATAAATTGGAGCATATTGCTAAGATTAAGAAGAAGAAAATGAAAATGAACCATATAATTAATTACCTTTATCTCAAGGATATGTAAATCTCTCTGGTAATTTTGTGTCCTACCAAAAGCAGACAGTTTATCTGTACAGAGAACAGTGTGAACTGATTCTTACTACCCATGCAAACTTAAAAATTTTGTTTTCTTTACTGACCACAGCTTTCTTACATGTCAAGTGAGAATTACATGAGATCATGTAAACCTGGTGCCTGGAACAGCATGTAATCAATGAAATATAACCATCATTATTACAGGAGAATGGGACACTTGAGTTATTCGAATATTGTAGCTACTTAGAAAATATCATCTATATCATGCATAGCTTATTCATTTTTTACAATGTAGATTTGACTGAGAACTAAATTAAAGTCAAACCATAATTAGAATTTTTATGTTTCAATTAAAAATAATTATGTTAATATGAATTACAATTTCACTCTAAGGATTTGAATATTAGCTTTAATAATCTGTATGCTTTATTTGTGATTTAATAGTCTTGATCCATTTTTAATAAACTATTAAATTTCTCCATGATATAATCCCTCTTTTAAAACATGTCAGTTTGCTCAGTTTGTTCCTTGAACATTCTGTACACGTTATTCTACAATTCTATTAATAGATATAATGAACAAACATGTTCTATAGTTGTTTCTTGTACTTACTAGAATTCCTAGAGAATGTAAGGTGATTGTAGTCAGGCACTGAGTCCATATAATCTGTTTTGTGCCTTCAATGACATGACAAAGTTTTTAAATATAAACATTATTCAATAGATATTTGATGTCCCATTACTATGTAAATATGTAAACATATATAGACATACCCATGTATGTGCCTATGTGTATATACATATATCTTAATGGTATGAGTAAATCAGAGTTCACACACACACACACACACACACACACACACACACTCTTGCCTTCCTATGCCATTTTTGATTGCTACTATTATAGATTTAACCTTTCCTACCTACCATTAGCAGTGTTTCTGGAAGATGTTATAATACACATAGAGAATTAAGCAAACTGAAATCTGGAGCTTGCTCCAAGATTTCTAAATACTGGAGATTAGATGCAGGCAGAAAGGGTTGTTGGGATCATTACTTCAAAACTCTAAAAGGACACTGCTGAGGGATAAGAGAGATGTGAGAGTTCCTTCTCAGTCAAGAAAGGGTTCAGCAGAAGGGGCAGATCCAAATATCTTTCATGTGGGTAGTATTTTTCTTCTGCGAGAACTCGAAGATATTTTTACTTTCTTTTATAGGGAGTCATCAATCACTGTAACTGATACTTCTGGGCTCACCAATAAAGGTCTTCTATGAACAGTACTTTGGAAATAATATAGAATAATATAGGGCAGCAGATTACTGCATCTTAGTTCTTATTTGTGAAGACTGAAGCTGATACAAAGATAAAGCTTTTAAGAATGAACTGGTTTGAATAGGTAAAATAAGGTTCTAAGGAGATCATTTTTACAGGAGGAACAGGGAGATGTTAAGTTTATTATACTCTATCACATGCAAGGCACTTGAGAGAAAAGGACAGTCAGACACTCACTGTCTACATCACACTTGGGAAGAACAAGAACATTGACATTTCTCATTGAAAAAAAGAGAGTTACATTTTCATGACAGGGAAAAACCCAGCAAAGTGAATGATCAGAAACTGGATAAGAGCCTGAGCAGTTATATAGCACTTTAATCTAAACATATTTTCTGATTTGAGTTAAGAAAATGGCACAGGAAAATGCAGGTATTACCTGAGAACTCAAGAGAAATCAATTGAAAAAGAGGTGACCTGAGTACATGAACGATGTATCTCAATTCATAACCAAAAGCCTTGTAAATAGAGCCTCATCAGATGAGGAATCATCACCCTTTTATTCCTCCTAGTTAGGATTTAATAGTTCAATGATTCTTTGTATCCAAATAATTTTGTTTCCTGACCCTGCCAAAATCACAATTTGATCATTTTTATTACTCTTTTGAAAAATGTTCTTAATTATATTCCTTTCTAGTGACACTATGCTGCAAGTGTCTTTAAAAAGAAAAAGAAAATGCCTTAATTAGTGACTTGTCTGATAGGCCTGTCTATATGCTCTGCTTAGCTAGACACTTTAGAATGATGTTATTTTTAATTTTTTTTATTTACTCTCTCTGGGTTTAATATAGAAATAATACATGCTGTTTGATATATCTTCCAGTTTACTGCATATACCTTCAGGTCCCTTTCACAGGAGCTCTGCTACTTTTACAATAACCACAACATTAGTTGTCACTCAATCAATACATTTTTCATTTTTTCGTAAATAAAAAAGAAAATCTTTCTCTTTAAATGATAGTTTGGTTGGCCTTTATTATCTCTTTTTTTTTAAGGCAATGCACCATTTGTATTTATACTATATTTTCCCCTTTATACTTTCTCTTCTTTAATTCATCAAGAAGCAATGGTGAGCCCGCGTGGTGGCTCACACCTGTAATCCCAGCACTTTGGGAGGCCAAGGCAGGCAGACTGCCTGAGGTCAAGAGCTTGAGACCAGCCTGGCTAACATGGTGAAATGCTGTCTCTATTAAAAGTACAAAAATTACCCAGGCATAGTGGTGCATGCCTGTGGCCCCAGCTACTGGGGAGGCTGAGGCAGGAGAATTGTTTCAACCCAGGAGGCAGAGGTTAAAGTGAGCCGAGATCACGCCACTGCACTCCAGCCTGAGTGACAGAATAAAACTCCATCTCAAAAGAAAAAAAGTAGGAATAGTGAAACAGAGTTTAAAAAACAACAATGAGATCTGTTGTGCATTGCTATAATATACTATTCTTATTTCTTTTGTATCTAATCAGTGGAGGAAATACTGACTTCGAGCATGAACTCAAACTTTTTCCCCATCATTTCTGTCTCTAAAGTACTCATTTTGAAAAGTACTTTTCCCCCCAAAATCTTTCTACTTAATTAATAAAGTCCTTAAACTGAGATTCCTTTTGTCAATATTCTTTCATTCCCTTCTCTAAATGCATGTTTCAAGCAGTCATTTAAAAAAATCCAGTAAACCTTTTCTTTTTCTTTTCCTCCCTTTTTTATTGAATGACAAGATGGCTGAGAACCCAGTAGACAAAATTTCAGATGAAAAAAGTTGAAAACCATAAACTTGGCTTCATCAAGACATTTTTCTAAAATAAGTGTTTATTGAAATATTTGAGAAAAAAAATCATCAAAGGTCTGTGAAGATTACTTTATTGTCAATTTTCTGGAAAAATTGTATTCAACATAATAAATACAAAGCACATATATGATATGTCATAATAGATCATATTAAATCAGTAAATCCAAGGCAGCAAATGATTCATAAATTATTTGAATGAACTTCTTAACATATCAGTATGTACAGTGCACTTAAATCCCCTAATAATAGTGTAACAGTTCATCTAGATTTACATTCCTAGGAGAGTGATTGAGAATTTTCCTAAGCTTAATCAGTGAATGTAATCACTGTAGCCAGACTGTTTGATTATTATTTTTTAGTGTATCCACATTTAACCACTTCTAAAAGAGGACTGAAAAGAGTTCATTTAAGTTAATGACATTACCATGGTCTCTTTCAAGTTCAATTTTAAAAGTAGGGTAGAAATTTTATACTTGAGTAAATGTATACATTCTCTACTTTATTTAGGCAGTATTTCTGGTGGCCTACTATGTTTTAAAAACTGTCATAGGAAGTACTGAAGGCCAGGCCAGGTGTGGCGGCTCATGACTGTAATCCCAGCACTTTGGGAGGCCAAGGCAGGCAGATCACTTGGGGTCAGGCATTCAAGACCAGCATGGCAAACATAGCGAAACCCTATCTCTACTAAAAATATAAAAATTAGTCGAGTGTGGTGGCATGCACCTGTAGTCCCAGCTACTCAGGAGGCTGAGGCAGGAGAATCTCTTGAACCTGGGAGGTGAAGGTTGCAGTGAGATGAGACTGCGCCACTGCACTCCAGCCTGGGCGACAGAGTAAGACTTTGTCTCAAAAAATATATATATATAGAGAGAGAGGTACTGAAGGCCATACAAATAGCATGGTTTTATTTTAAGTGACCTAGTCTCTTCTTTTCACAGTCTAGTTGGGTATTTTGCAAACTGGACATTGACATTACTTGGGAAAGCATTAAAATTACTGATGCCTAGGTTCAACTGCTAATGCCTGGATTCCACCCCAGAGATTCTGATATAATTGGTACAGAAATGATCAATGCTTCAAGGTCTTTTAAATCCTCAGGTGAGTTTTATAAAATATTTTTTTAGAGCAGTTTAAGGTTCACAGCAAAATTGAGAAAAGGGTACAGAGATACCACATATACCCCCTGCCTCTATACATGCATAGCTTTCTCCATCATCAAATCACCCCTTCCCACAGTGCTATCACCTGACTAGAGTCATGCTTCCAGATGAAGCCACACATTGAGACAGCAGGTACTATATTAAAGATAGAATTTAATTATTGCAAGGCAACTCAGCAAAGAGGATGGAAAATGTTTCCGAAGGCTGCCTCCCTGAGACTTTAGACGCTAGGATTTTAAAAATGATTTGTTGGGCAGTGGGGCTAGGAGATAGACGCTGCTGATTGGTCTGGAATGAAATCATAGGGGTGACAAGGCTGTCTTCATGCACTGAATCAATACCTGGAAAGGGAGAGAGTTATAAGATCAGTCAAGTCCTTGCTTGGTGACACAGGCCAAAAGTCCTGTTGGTGTCAGTTTGTCCACCTGCAAGCAAAGTCTGAAAAACATCTCAACGTGTTAGGTTTTACACTAGTGTTTGTGATTGGTGGTTACTACAGAAGCCAAGCTGGCAAACAATGGTGGGTTATCATTTAACTGTGCCTATAGCTAAGCAGAAAAGTACAAAAGATGAGCTCCTCATGGTTAAAGCTGCCAGGCATATCACCCCCAGTTTGTCCAGTTCAACTCCTGGAAGCTGTCCAGGGGGGCTGGGTGATCTAAAGATCAGTGTTCTTTAGAAGAAAAAAAAGAAGTTTATTAATCTTGTGGGCAACCTGCCTGGGGACTAAAATAGGAAGATAATCTATTACTAGTGACTACTAGTTACTGAAATGATTATGTGCAAGCAATCATGCATGAAGTAGGAAAAAGTCAGAGAGAAAGGAAAATACCTTACCAAAATTTAGGCTCCTATCATAATTTTAATCTTGATGCCTTTTAAAATCTTATAAAGGCAATTTTAATACAGTAGTACTTTGTTAAAATTGATAAAGTACATTGACACATCATTGTCACCCAAAGTCTGTTTACACATTTCATGTGTAATGAGATGAATCCCCCTTGTAATACTATACATAGTATTTTACCACCCTAAATATCTTCTGTCTTACATCTTTTCATCCTTGTCTGCCTCCTAGTCTTTTGCAACCACTGATATTTTTACTGTCTCCATAGTTGTCCTTTCCAGGATGTCATATAGTTGGAATCATACAATATGTAGCATTTTCAGATTTGCTTCCTTCCCTTAATAATATGCATTCAAGTTTCCTCCATGTTTTCTTATGGATCGATAACTCATTAATTTTTTTAGCACTGAATAACATTCCATTGTCTACATGTACCACAGTTTATATATAACCACTAATTTACTGAAGGACATCTTGATTCTTACAAGTTTTAGCAATTATGAATAAAACAGCTATGAACATCTTTATACAGCTTTCTGTGATGGTATGAATTTTCAACCCCTTTGAAAATACAAAACAAAAAATGTGATTGCTGAGTCATATGGTAAGAGTATGTTTAGTTTTGAAAAGAATACCAATTTTCATTCCCATCAGCAATGAGTGAGAGTGCTTGTTGCTTCACATTCTCACTAGCATTTGTGTTGTCAGTGTTCTGGATTTTGGTTATTATAATAGGTAAATAGTTGTATCTCACTTATGTTTTAATTTGGTTTTCCCTGATAACATGTGTTAACATCTTTTCATGTGCTTATTTGCCATGTGCATTGGTGAAGTATCTGTTAAGGTCTATTTATTAATTGGGCTATTTGTTTTCTTACTGTTGTATTTTAAGAGTTTCTTAAATATTTTAGTTAATAGTTCTTTATTCCATTTGCTTTTTGCAGATATTTTCTCCCCATCTGTGGCTTGTGTTTTCTTTCCCTTGACAGTGTCTTTGCAAAGCGGATTTTAAAATTTTAATGAAGTCCAACTTATCAGTTCTTTCATACCATATATCTACATATCATGTCTGTAGTATTGAATCTAAAAAGTGATTGCTAAGCCTAAGGTCATTTAAATTTTTTCATAGGTTATCTTCTAGTTTTATAGTTTTTTTAATTTTATATTTTGTCTTTTTAAGATGGAGTTTCTGTCACCCAGGCTGGAGTGCAGTGGCATGATCTTGGCTCACTGCAACCTCCGCCTCCCAGGTTCAAGCAATTCCCCTACCTCAGACTCCTGGGTAGCTGGGATTACAGGCAACTGCCACCATGCCTTGCTAATTTTTTTTTTTTTTTTTTTTTAGTAGAGACAGGGTTTCATCATATTGGCCGGGCTGGTCTCAAACCCCTGACCTCAAGTAATCTGCCTGCCTTGGCCTCCCAAAGTGTTGGGATTACAGGCATGAGTCACCACTCCCAGCCATTTTATAGTTTTATATTTTACATTTAGATCTGTTATTTATTTTGAGTTAATTTCTGTGAAAAGTGTAAAGTCTGTATTTAGATTCTTTATTTTGCTTTGTTTAGCTTTTGGTTTTTGGTATGTGAATGGCCAGTTATTCCAGCAGAATTTGTTGAAAATTATTTTTTTCTTCATTGTATTTTAATTTTACAATTTTCTTCTTCATTACTGATTTACAGGAAGGTGATTGTCTGATTTACAGGAAAGTGATTGTCTTTTTTTTTTTTTTTTTTTTTCTGAGACAGAGTCTCACTCTTTGCCCAGGCTAGAGTGCAGTGGTGCAATCTCGGCTCACTGCAACCACCGCTTCCCAGTTCAAGTGATTCTCCTATTTCAGCTTCCCAAGTAGCTGGGATTACAGGCATGTACCACCATGCCTGGCTATTTCTTTTTGTATTTTTATTAGAAATGGGGTTTCACAATGTTGGCCAGGCTGGTCTTCAACTCCTGACCCCAAGTGATCAGCCTACCTTGGCCTCCTAAAGTACTGGAATCACAGGCATGAGCCACCTTGCCTGGCCAATCTTTGGTATATTAAGCTATCCTGCAACCTTACTGTAATTGCTTATTATTTCCATAAGATTTTTTTTAAATTATATTATTTTGGATTTTTGACACAGACAATCACGTTATCTGTAAACAAAGACAGTTTTATCTCTTCCTTCATCATCACTGTATGTTCTATTTAGGCATGTATTTTTGTAAGCAGAGATGGGCTATTTATTTTATTTTCTGAAGCACCTATATAGGAAATGGAGACCAATCATGAGAACTGATGTATAGATGGGGATAAAAAATATATATATATAAAATAAAAATAAGCAAAACTGATAAACTGTAAAGTATATTTTAAAGTCATAAGCAACTTCATCAAATAAGCATGTGTGTGTAATGTGAGTGTATATGTGTATGTAAAATCTGCATATGCCTATATATTAGGGTTTCAATAAGAAAATTGAACTAATCAAAACCCTCAGTGAACTGTTTCCATTTTTCTGGGCTATTCTTTTAGGAGAAAAACAATCAAATAAAGCAACTTGCATTGGTTCTAGGGGATTTGCGGAGACTTGGCACAGGCTATTTAATTTCACCAGAGTCTGCTATTCAATAAGAATTGGTTTTCTTAATGATGCCTTAGGGGCAGAAAACACATAGTCACCAACAATCAATGAAATATGTTCATCATACTATATTTTTAAAGGCATGATAAGCAGTTATATTTGTAAAAAAAGATTGACAAGGTTTTTATTTTCCTCTTTTACACTCTTTTAATCAAATAATCATGCCTCTGAAATTTCTTTTAATGAAGATTTTATAGCAGCATAGAGTAGAATTTTATAAAGGGAAATGGCCTGGACAATAATAATATTTTGAATATAATGCATCATTTAAGGTAATATAAACTGTTGTGATTAATCTATTCAGACTCTCTGCATACCATGCTGAGTTACACCAGGACTTACTGCATAAGATCGTCTACGTCATCACACTGCCTTGTTATTGCTATCATGATGATTTATGTACTGGAAACAGCTAAGCTTAGCTTGCTATTTTTGTTTTTCAAGAAAGAGGTATGTTATGAATCATTTTAAATACTTGGAAGTATATTTTATTTTTAAAAGTTGCCTTAATTTTTTTCTGTATTAAGAAGAGCAATGATAAAAATGTAATCTTTGTACTAAATTTTCAAATACGATTGGGTGAATGACATTTCAAGTGAGTTGGTGGGAATGGGGAGTGAAATATACATCTTCTCACAACCTACTTGAAATGTATGGAAATTTAGTTTTGTTACGATTCCTCAAAGTGACTTTTTTCAATTTTGACCCTTTATCTCACCAAGGTTCCTATATTTACAAGAATCCCATAGCAAAATCATTGTTAAGTAATTTAACTGAATAATTATTTCTGTAAAACGTCAAATAAATGCATACTTATTTAATTTTGAATAGTTTGGCATAATTCTTTTACAAATGTTATGACAGATGTAATCTGGAATTCTTGGTCCTGAACTTAATTTGATAATATATGATCACAGCTTCAGTAACAATTTCCTCTAAATGTACTAAAAATAATCCTTCCTAATTATCTCAAAATAGAAATTTGTTGTGATTTATAGTAAAATTCAGTTAAAACCCTATTTCTTAATTTGGTTACTATAGGGAGCACAGATATTTCAGAAACGTCCTACTCATCTTTGTCATGTATCAGAAATCTGTGTTGAAGAGTTTGAGTAAACTGAAGTAGGAGTGTTTAATCCAAACAGTCCACTTATTACTAGAAGAGCTGGATATAAAGCATAAAGCCATGAATTTCAGAGTCTACAGGTGTTAGTATTTATCTGGGTTGGAAGTAGGAAAGACTTAAAATAATGAATTGTGTAAAGATTGATTCCAAATCTAATTAAAAACATTGGTGCTGCTAGAGTTATAGCTTATTTTCTGCAGGTGAGGTATACGTGATATTTATTGAGAATAATGATAAGAACTAACATTTTTTGAGCACTGACTAATTTCTGGCAGTGTTGTAAGAGTTTTAGATATATTAATTTATTTAATCTTTACAAATAGTATCTGAGAAAGCCCCTGTATAATGCTTATTTTACAAATGAGTAGAATAAGGAATGATCTGAGAAGTTACCCTGCAATCCCAGGTACAGCAAAAAGAAAATAACACAGCCAGGATCCCAAACCAAGCATTCTGCCTCCACCCCAATACTTCTTAATCGTTCATATTCCTTTGGTATTTACTGGGTGTAGAAGTCTTATGACTCCAAAAATGACTTAGAATACATAGCCGAATATTATCTTTAATGACTTATAATCTCGTTGTAAAGAAAACGTTTAACTAATGTAGAAGAAAAACACATGGCTCATACTAATGTGTGAGTGTGGGCATGTATATGTGCATCGAAAGAGAAGAAGATAATTAAATTACTCAAGCACAGGCTATTCGAAATTCCAATGAAGGAATAGAGCAATGGGTGGTTTTCAAGCTAGGCTGAGGGAAAACCAAGATGCATGACATTTTTTCCTGTGTACAAAGGGAATCAATTTCCAGAACCTCAGTTTCCAAATACATTCCTTTCTAAAAGGAATCTGCTTGAAATTAGGCCTAGCATTGAAAACTCACGTTAATTCTTTTTTCCTGTTCTCTCCGTGAAGATCCACCATCTCCCAATTGACACATGAACCAAATTTTACTATTGGTACGCTGCCTGAGATTGTAAAACTTCCCAAGCCCAAAACAAAAGGTCAATTTGAACTACTGGTGTCTGTATAACTAAATGAAGATATTAAGACAAAAGAAAGAAAGTGAATGATACTAATAGCTGGTAATACATTCTTTTAAAAATCAAGTTGTTTCAAATTTTTTTGCTTAAGAAATTTGATGACCTAAAAGAAATATCATATTTTTAAAAACTAAATGATGCCCATTTTGTGATCTTTGGCATTAAACTTAAAAGAAGTATTACAAATTTAATATTGATTAAATAAAATTCCCTTCTTTTTTATGTATTTACTTATGTGAATAAAAACATTTTCAGGTTTTACTCTACTAAAACTGTGTTAAAATAAATTTTAATAATTTTATAAAATTCTGTATTTTCTAACATGTAATAGTCAGATGTGAATATAAAATTATTGGGGAAAAGTCCCATTTATCTCATTTAAGTAGCCATTATAATATCTTACTTGCTGCTGTATTTTAAAATTATTCATAGAAAATTATAATATGTTAATAATATGTGGTTTTGATCAATTGTACATTAGTAAAATTTTAACATCTGCAGTCTTCGAGTCTAAAGAAATAAAATAATAAACTCAAAGTATGTGCATATTTTTACTGCAGACAAATGTTTTAGTTCATATGGGGCAAATGTCTTGTAAGAAAACACTTGTCATTTTCTAGATCTAATGCTTCCTCCCTGCACGATCACCCCACCACACACACAGATTATAGCCTCCAAGGTAATAAGCAGAGACTGGTCTCATAAAAAATTTAGTAGTGAAGCACAGTTCCTGCTCTGTTGGAAATAATATACACCAAATAGATATTGTAGATTTAGCTATTAATAACCTTCAAGAACCAAGAGAACGTTTTTGTGAAGCTAAGTGAGAACCAAGCCTGTGGTTTGAAGTTACCACTGAGAGCTGCTACCATAGAGCTGGGCCTCCTACTATCTGTGTGCATAATCGTGTTGAGAGAGGACAGAGGGCAGCATTTCACTAACCAAGGAAAACTGGATGTAATTACTGAAATGGGAAACAATGCTGAACCAGCAGACTTGGTTCTCTGATAATGCAGACTGGAGGTCAGACTCCCTGATTAGAGAGAGCGGGTTGGAAGAATATAGAAAATGAAATGTGGGTTGCAGGTGGGAAGTAAATGTATAATAACCAGCTTCTATTAATATTTTTTCAGATGAAGAAAGTTAAGCCCCAAACACAGGGCAAATGCAAATTTCCACTCATCACCATTTAACTGTAACATCTTGTCAGTTCTGTTATATACCATGTGAACACAAAACTGTTCTATTATCTGCCGCCATTACCTTTCATAGAGAAAGTGTCAATTAAGCAAAATTATCAATCACAGTTCCAACTTTGGTAATACATCACAAGTCTACATTGGATAATCTTTGCTTCCCTTTTCCATCAAACATCCCATATTGTGCTCAAATTCTGCCAACCCCTATGTTGGTTTTTAATTTAATTTTTATAACCTGTAGAGATTATTTAAATTATCATCTCCAAAAGAGCTGTTTCTATCTTTATGAAGTTGTCATTTTTACTATTAGGATCAAATATGGTATATAAGTAGCATCCCTGTGAATCTCTAGAGTTCCAGACACATTCCTCTTAGCTCCTACTGTGCAGCAGCAATCTCTATAAATTTCATAATACTGTTAGGTTGACAAATCCCCAACAGCTATAAAACCCTTGTCTTATCGATAAATGCAGGGGATGAAACAGAAGGAAGGCAGCAGTGCTTCTTTACAGCCCTGAGAAGTGGAAAATGTTTGATTCAACAGGGATTTTCCTGAAAGCTTTGCAAACCAAAATGAGTAGCTGTAACTTACAGGAGAAGAGGCAAGAGGAGAAAATGATACTAGAGTTAGAAACCCCGGGCCACATGCATTATTTGCTTTGTTAGCAAAACTTCTTTTCAGAACAAAACTCTATCCATGGAAGAATCTGCTAAGAGTTAAAACAAAAATGAGCATTCTAAATATAGTCCAGGTTTCTCTTACATTTATTCCTAGATACCTTAAAAATGTTATTATAGTCAATATTATTGTTACTTATTTTAGGAGGTTTTTACATGTTATACATGCATCATATTACTTAACTGACAGAGTACCCCTAAGTACCTCTCTTATCTCCAGATTGATGATAATGCAGCTGGGGAATAAAGACCCAAGGTCACGGCCTGAAGTTAACCCATTATCAAATGAGGGAGGCCAATTTTGAGCCTATATTAAATAACTCCAAAAATATGTAATCAATGTCTATACTATATTTGACTTTTCTAAATCTGTTTCTTCAAGTGAAAATCAGGATTTGAGAGTTTTAGAAAAGACTAAATGATATCATGTACAAATAATAAGCTATTAAGTCAAATTAATAACAGTATGGAAATCATCTCTGTTTCTGTTGGGTATGCACCAAGGAGATGGAATATCTGGCCCTGGTATTTTCAGTTTTAGTAAATACTGCCAAACATTTTTTTATACCACTGTATATTGTACATCCCCATCCACAAGGTAAGAGTATTCCAGTTGCTCTGCATTATCACAGATTCTTGATATATTCAGGGTTTTTATTTATATTTTTATTTTTTTTTAGGGTTTATAGTAGTATATATGTGTGGTTTTAATTTACATTTCCTGTAGGGAACCAGCCCTGCATCACCTGTGGGTACCCTGAGTTCGGTGGTGACAAAGGAATGAGAAAAAGACAGATTAAGAGAGAAAGTGGGACCAGGGGGGCATCACTCATTACTGGAGGAGACAGTGAAGGCCCGAGCTCTGATCATCCACACTACTTATTGGATACAATAACTTTGATCTATAGAGTAGGAGTGGAGTGATGGTGGGGAGAGGGTAACATGAATCAGTGAGCCAGAACTGAATCAGTGAGCTGGAACTGAATCAGTGAACCGTAACTGGTATGTCATTCTAAAGATTGATAACAGTGGCAGTTTCAGGAGTTTCACAAAACAAGATCATGTGGTTATCATTAGCTTATTATCTATGTGCAGTTGGTGGAACCTGGACCTTACAAGGAGCCTACAAGTCTGACTGTGTCATAGTGCTACAAAGGGGTTTTATGTCCTTGAGCACAATGTTTATGGTAACAGAGCCTAAGTCACTCTGCACCGGAACATGAGGCATAGAGAGGCCTTCCTCCTCAGAGGACTCCTGCGGCCTTCTGCAGTTTGTCGTTCCTTATCTATGTGTTACTCATAACCAATTTATGTAGGCACTCTGTAAGTCATTTCTCTTTGCTGCTTTCTCCAACAATTTCCCTGATACATAATGACATTAAGTACTTTTCCTTTTGTTTATTGCCCATTTGAACAGTTTCGTTTTGTGTCAGACCTGTTTATATTTTTGCCCGCTTTTTACAAATTTGGGGGGGTTGCCTATTTTTCTATTGATTTGCTGGAATTCTTTATACTCTGGATGAAAGTCTCTTGTCAGATCTGCAGTATTGTTACAGTCTCAACAATATACCACAATGTAGCAGTCTCTCACTGTGAGGTATCACTGACAGTTCTTTGTCTCAGGACCAAGAGAATTAAGGAGCATGGACACAAAGGGTGAGGTCAGAGTGAGAGTTTAATAAGCGAAAGAAGAAAGCTCTCCATTGTGGAGAGGGGAACTGAAAGAGGGTTGCCATTTTTAGAGTTGAACGCAAAGGCTTTTATAAGAAACCAAAGAAGACTGGGCATCTCATATGCATAAGGTACGAATTTCTGGTAGCTCCACCCTATTCTCTGACCCTTAGTTTGAGTTACTCCATATTGCATTGTTCCGCTTACTGCACATGTATCAGGGAATGGAATTTTCCATTATACGCATGTCTTAGGCAAGCCCCCTGTGCATGTTCCTTTATCTGTGCCTGTGGCTATTCTTTTACATATATATATATATATATATATATATATATATTTTTTTTTATTGCGTTTTAGGTTTTGGGATACATGTGAAGAACATGCAGGATTGTTGCATAGGTAATACATGGCAATGTGGTTTGCTCCCTTCCTCCCCATCACCTATATCTGGCATTTGTCCCCATGTTGTCCCTCCCCAACTCCCAACCCCCCAATGACCCTCACCGAGCTCCCCCACAACAGACCTCAGTGTGTGATACTCCCCTCCCTGTGTCCCTGTGCTCTCAATGTTCAACACCCGCCTATGAGTGAGAACATGCAGTGTTTGATTTTCTGTTCTTGTGTTAGTTTGCTGAGAATGATGGTTTCCAGGTTCATCCATGTCCCTACAAAGGACACAAACTCATCGTTTTTTATGGCTTCATAGTATTCCATGGTGTATATGTCCACATTTTCCCTCTCCAGTCTGTCATTGATGGACATTTGGGTTGGTTCCAGGATTTTGCTATTGTAAACAGCGCTGCAATGAACATTCGTGTGCATGTGTCCTTATAATAGATCGATATATAATCCTTTGGATATATACTCAGTAATGGGATTGCTGGGTCAAATGGAATTTCTATTTCTAGGTCCTTGAGGAATCGCCACACTGTCTTCCACAATGGTTGAACTAATTTACACTCCAACAACAGTGTAAAAGTGTTCCTATTTCTCCACATCCTCTCCAGCATCTGTTGTCTCCAGATTTTTTTAACGATCACCATTCTAACTGGTGTGAGATGGTATCTCAGTGTAGTTTTGATTTGTGTTTCCCTAATGACCAGTGATGATGAGCATTTTTTCATATGTTTGTTGGACTCATATATGTCTTCTTTTCAGAAGTGTCTGTTCATATACTTCACCCACTTTTGAATAGGTTTGTTTTTTTCTTGTAAATCTGTTTTAGTTCTTTGTAGATTCTGGATATTAGCCATTTGTCAGATGGGTAGATTGCAAAAAAATTTTCCCATTCTCTTGGTTGCCAGTTCACTCTAATGGTTGTTTCTTTTGCTGTGCAGAAGCTCTGGATTTTAATTAGGTCCCATTTGTCTATTTTGGCTTTTGTTGCCAATGCTTTTGGTGTTTTAGTCATGAAGTTCTTGCCTATGCCTATGTCCTGAATAGTTTTGCCTAGGTTTTCTTCTAGGGTTTTTAGTGGTGTTAGGTTTTATGTTTAAGTCTTTAATATATCTGGAGTTAATTTTAGTGTAAGGTGTCAGGAAGGAGTCCAATTTCTGCTTTCTGCACATGGCTAGCTAGTTATCCCAACACCATTTATTAAACAAGGAATCCTTTCCCCATTGCTTGTTTTTGTTAGGTTTGTCAAAGATCAGATGGTTGTAGTTGTGTGGCGTTGCCTTCAAGGCCTCTGTTCTGTTCCCTTGGTCTATATCTCTGTTTTGGTACCAGTACCATGCTGTTTTGATTACTGTAGTCTTGTAGTATAGTTTGAAGTCAGGTAGTGTGATACCTCCAGATTTGTTCTTTTTGCTTAGAATTCTATTCTTTTTTGAAAGGATTCAACCGAG
>CAUYQU010078261.1:0-27939 GCA_963574635.1 Cheracebus regulus | reverse complement strand
CATTGTTAAACACAATTATTGGCATAAAAGAGGTTTTTAATACGCATTTTTATACTGTATTCTAGCCTGGGCAATAAAACAAGAATCCCATTCTCTCTCCCTCTTTCTTTCTATCTTTCATTCTTTTTTCTTTCTTTTGCTATTTCTTTCTCCTTTTCTCTCTTTTTCTAAAATCTCTTCCTCTTTCCTCTTTCTTTCTCTAAAAAAAAAAAATAAATAACAGCAAAGGCTTCATATGAAGAGAAATGAATGTGACTTTGTAAATCCAAGCTCAATTTGGTAGTTTTGAGGGAATATGGGATTGGTAAGAATTAAATAATTCCTTGAGAAAAAGAGAGTTGATGAGGAGGAGCCATGGATTTGAGAAGACGGGAAGGCACAACTCTACTGAAGCCGAAGCAGGAATAAGATAATAAGTCTAGAGATTTGTGTGGTTGAAACGGAATTACACTCAAGACAAAAAAAAATGTCCTTAAAGATTAGCAAGTGCTAATACCCAGGAAGAGTGTTCCAGGCTGCAAGGTGATCTCATTTCTGGTTTTAGATAAATGAAGAACTGAGCCAATGCCAGGACAGGTTGTGTGCTTTTGGGTAAAGTCTTTATTTCAATCCCTTAATAATTTTGTCCTATTTCATAGCCAGGACAATGAGAATAAATGTATGGTGTGAGCAAAGAGATGAGGTGAGAGAGTATGTTAAATAGATGACTATTAAATACATTCTTCAATAATAAAGAAAGCAGTATTGTTTCAAGTCATAATTACTGCTGGAAACAGTTGCACAACTATTTGGAAAGTATTTTTAAGCAATGCATCGTACAGTCTTGTAGTTATTAATATTAAAAACTTAGGTATCAGACTGGCTTGGGATTCTATTCAATGTCTGCCTCTGCTAGCAGTGTGAGATTGGACATGTTACAGAAACTCTCAGAGCCTCCTTTTCCTCACCTATAAAATAATAATACCCCAACAGGTTCACTGTAAGCATAGTATCAGGTAAACCTAGAGAACTCAGTTCATTGCAGGAACACAGTAGGCCCTCAGTAAAACCCAGCTTTTCAAAAGCAGTATAATCCATATTAAATGTATTTACTTTCATGTGGGTTTCAAAAGAAATGTATGTATACAATAATAATTTGAAGAGTAGCATGGGAATTCTGTCATTATTCCAATACAAATGTATTTTATTAATATAAATAATTGACTAGTATATAGCAGGTCTCTAGCTCCTTGAGAAGTTGCTTAACAAGTTCCAAAATATAAAAATCCCTATTTTCAGCTCTTCTAGTCAGAATAATTGAAAATAACAAACACATAAGAGAAAAAAGGTAACTTAAATGCAGATAAGGATGACCCACACTCATGCAAACATTTAGTATGTTGGAACATCATTCGCTGTCTCTCAAGACTCTGGCAGATATAAACACACATTAAAAAAAAAAAAAAACTCATGCACATTTCAAAGTTTCCAATTTCTTCTCTCTGATTGTTACAAATCATCAGTACTAGAATAAATCTCAGCAAGAGTGTGACTGAGACTATCTCACAACCTTCATTAGCTTCTGGAATATTAATAAGGGAAGTATTCTCCTAAGCATGAATGAAATTACTGCAACTCTAGAAATCTGTGGCATCACAGAACTGGGTTGAGCACAGCAAAGCCATTTTGCTGTGATCCGATCTTATTTGATATTCACAGAGGTAAAAACTACACAAGAAAAATTCATAATGTACAGTGATTTCTACCCAGATGGCAATATCATCAGCAAAGTTACGGCTGCATATTTACCATCTGGAAAGTGAGAAGCCATTAGCCAACAAGCATCTGTATGTTCAAGCAAGAGCTACCACATAGCCACATGCATGGCAAGTCTGAATCAGCAACAAAGCCGAAAGCTGTCTCACCAAAGAATGAATACTCATGATGTTGCCAAGTACCACACAGATTACATTAAACACAACTGTTATAATTTCATATTGTTATTCCGCCTGACAGCAACATCAAAGATCAAAATAGAACATGATCAAGGATAATTCATCAAGAATGTGTACTTAGTTAGCATTAAGAAATGAGTTAGAGACTAGCAGTTATCACAGAAGTTCTTCTGAGTGGGAAAGACTATTGTATAGAAATGGAATACAGACCACATGGAGAATCCCAAGTGAAAATACCCAAGGTAAATACAGGTTTGAGAAATCCTCCACAAATACGTAATTGCTTTACTCTTCTAAATCTAAATATGTTGACACCCATCTTTTTTTTCTCAATTCCCTTAACAAGTATTTATCTCTACTCTAAAACAATTCAATATTATATAAGAATACAGGGACCTTTACTGATAGTAAATATTTTGAAATCTCTCATACAATAACTCTTTGGTTCACCATAGTCTTATCAAGATCAAAATTAAAACTTCAAACACAAAAGGCTACACTTTCAAACATAACGCTACAATGACAATTCATCCAGACTTATAAATGTCAAACCAGCTTGCAGACACATAAACCAGGTGTCTCTCTACTAGCAGGTGCATAGAGCTTCACAAGTGTCTGCCTTAATTGTTCCCAAAGTTCATCTGAAGTTGTCCAGGCAGAGCCAAACTAGAAAGCTATTTTCAATTGCTAACTTTTAATAGAAGACACTTAACTTAAAAACATTGCTTTCTTTATGTACAATGCAGAAAAATTGGGACTTGAATCCATTTTCGGTAATAGGAACAAACAAATTAAGTATGGTAGATTAGGTCACCATGTTACAAAATGAAAAAAAATAACCATAATGAAACAGTAAGCATTCCTCAATAGATTTATTCCATTTGGCTTTGCTGCATAACTGAAAATAAAATGAAAGCTTTTAAACAACACAGGTCTAATTATGCTATTCCTCCTTAAATTTTCTAGGATCTCCCTTAGAGCACATTTTAGTGTGGCTTTTGTAACTGGTAATTTCTTTTCAATAGCTTTTTTTGCAGAAAGGAGAGTTTGGAACAGGGGGAGTAAGTGCTTTAGTGGCGACTTCTGAGATTCTGGTGCACCCAGCACCCAAGCAGTGTAGACTGCAAGCAATGTGTAGTCTTTATCCCTCACTCCCCTTCCACCCTTTCCCCCAAGTCCCCAAAATCCATTGTATGATTTTTATGCCTCTGCATCCTCACAGCTTAGCTCCCACTTATGAGTGAAAACAGCATTTAGTTTTCCATTCCTGAGTTATTTCACTTAGAATAATGGTCTCCAACTCCATCCAGGTTGCTGTGAATGCCATTATTTTGTTCCTTTTTCTGGCAAAGCAGTATTCCATGGTATGTGTATGTATCTTTTTTGTATAACTTCTTTTACTCCGAGTAGATTTCCCAGGAGTGGGATTTCTGGATTAAATGGTAGATCTACATTTAGAAACAGCAGCCATCTTACTCTCATAGGGTAAAGCAGAGGTTTGCCCAGTATGTTCTATAATGAAGACCCTTTCAACTTCTGAAACACTCATAGACTATACCACTAAGCTGAATTTTCAGTATTTGTCAGTTGAAAAGTACATGATTATGAATTTAAAAATACCTTTAAATTATCATCAGTTATAACACCCATATATTTGAGGATAATTATTTCTTCCTTACAGAAAATTCCTAGAGTAAAATAGATTTGCAGATTTTGATAATGATGGTGTGGCTCATGGTTTAGGAAACACTCCTAAGGTGAAAGAGTAAGGAAATAAGAATTGCCCCAACACTGTGTTTTCTCTGTTGTAGCTCCAAAGGTCAGCACTATACTTACACAGAACATGCTCAATACTTATTTGCTAAAAGAATTAACTAGTAAATATCAGAGTACTAGTCTTAGTTATACTGGGCTTTGGGACTTTGCACTGGTTTCTTCCTTTAGTGAAATGTGCTGCCCCAAGTTAACTGCAAAGCTATTTCCCTCAGCTCCTTCAAGTAGCTGGCTAAATGCCATCTTCCTAATGAAGCAAAGCCACGCCTGAGATCCGCAATGCCTCCTCCCTTACCTTATTCCATTTTATTTTTCCTCCTACAAGTTATCACGATAATTCTCTTACCATTTAATCCTCTTTTGTACTATTTTTACTCTGTCTCCCACTTAGAGAATGCAAGATGTACAAGTACAAAGACTGCATGATTTGTTCACTGGTGCAGTCCAAGCTTCTAAAAGAATGCCTGGCATAGTGAATACATTTTAAATGACTTAATCTTTAACAAATCATTCCATGTCTGATCCTTCTGTACAAAAAAAAAAAAAGAAGTCTTCCCTGCTAGTTCAAAAAACAAGTGGATTTCCCATTAGAAAATGAAATCCAATGATAATTTTGAAATTTATGTAGTTATACTTGTAACTTTTCCACATGGGATGGTGTAAGTGATAAGGTAAGAGAATAGAGGAATCCTCTCTCTGCTAGATGCTTACTGTTTGGGTGGACGTGACAGTTCACCTTTTCAGAATATATATATTCTATTGGTTCTGTGTCTCTGGAGAACCCTGAGTGATACATAAGGTTCTGAGGCAGCCTAAGTTGTAAAACACAATGTTAGCAATATGGCTTCTTAGAGATGCACAGATAATATGCACGATCTGATGTGATTTCTTAAGAAAGTTAGTTTCTACTGACGTATAAATGACACTACAAACTGCACATTTCAAGTGTAAAGTTTAATGAGTTTTGACAAATATATACAACTGTATATCCGCCATCCTCATTCATATGTACAACATTTCCATCATCTCTCTTGCCCTTTTCCACTGTTCTGATTTCTATTATCTTAGTTCTGCCTGTTCTACAACTTCAGATTCTAGAAAGAAAAGGAATAATACAGTACAAACTACAATGAAAGGAAAGTCATTTCACCCTGTCACCTACTTAGGTGATTGGTGAACTGTCAAATTTAGGGGATAGGAGAACTGTCATCTTGTCAATCCATGAACATGATATACATATCCATTTATTTAGGTGTTAATTAATAGATTAGGTTAAAAGATCTTCACTCTAGAACATACCAAGCAAACCTCTGCTTTACACTATAAGGGTAAGATTGCTGGTTCTTCGAAAAGCAGATCTACCATTTAAACCAGAAACCCCACTCTACCAGAGCAAAAGAAGTCATTATACGAATAATACAGTACATAGTACAAATAGTACATTACATTTATGAACAAAATCTTTCATAAATGGTTTCCATTGCTGAATGTTTTCCATCAGACACAGTGTTTGAGATTCAACTTTGTTGTTGTATGTCTGTATCTTAGTTTAACATTTATATTTCTGATCATCTTGAGTTTATTTTTGCATTAGGTGATAGGTAGAGATTAAAGCTCAATACTCTCTAACAAATGTTTCCAATTCCATAATAATTTGCTGAAATGATGTTCCTTTTCCTATTGAAACACCTTGACATCTTTGTCAAAAATCAGTTGTCTAAATATGTATGGGTCTATTTCTAGACTATTTCAATTTCTCTACTTATTTTTCCCACACCAATTCTACACAATCTTTATTCTGTAGCCTTACAAGTTTTTAAATCAATTGGTATGAGTCATCTAACTTTGTCATTCTTTTACAAATTACGTCTATCATAGGCTTTTTACATTTCCATGCAAATTTGAGAATCAGCTTGTCATTTTCAAAAATAAATGCCTGTTGGCATTTTAATTAGGATCGCATTGAGTTACAGCTCATTCGGTGGAGAACTGTCCTCTTGTCAATCCATGAACATGATATACATTACATATCCATTCATTTAGGTGTTATTTAATTCCTCTCACTGATATTTTGTACTTTTAAGTATAGAGATCTTGAACATTTCTCTACACTTGTTTTCCTAAGTCTTTTATATTTATCATGCTACCGTAAGTGATATTATTTAACTTTAATTTTTAATATTTGCAGTATATATTTTATATTGACCTTATATTTAAGAAAACAATTCCTCTAAAATTAGTCAACTAAGGGCTTTTTCATAAACTTCTTACTAAAAACTTGTGAAATTAACATTTTACATAAATTGCTTCTAAGGTTAATTTGCTTCAATAAACAAGTCTACATTTACATTAGTGACACACACATGCTCTCAGTCTCCCACAGTTTAAAAAATATGAACATTAAGAAAATAATTGCACCATATTTTAAGTTGCTGCTCATAAAAGCTTGGGAAGATATCAAATACTTAAGTATAAATACCACAAACATAAAAGGGATTAAATGTCAATTTTATATGTATGTTTGTGTGTGTGTGTACATATAGGTATATATATATATACACAGGCTTATATATAAAAGTCTTTACAAATCAAAGAAACAGTACTGCTTTTGCTGAAGCCAGACAAAAATATCTCAAGACACTACTTCTTTGTGTGCTTACCCCTTCTAATGAAAACAGGGCCAATGCACTGGGTAGTGTTTTCTTTACTTAGGATTCGTTCCTCCAAATTTTAAGGAATTCAGAGCTCTCCCGACCTCAACACCTTCAAGCAAAGAGCCGTGAATCTCACTTTTTATATATTTTGGCTGATATCACTAAAATTGAAAACACCAATGGTAAAATTTTACCAGGATCTGAACATTTAATACTTAATGTAAAATTAAATATACTCACCTGAAGAAGGAGACCCTCAATCCTCTCAAGCTTCTAAGACCCCTTCCCCCTAGACTTCTACATTGCATTTCAATAGAAGTAAAGGCTGGCAGACCAGGTGCCACCCTTAATCACACTTCTGTAGATCTCAGGCATGGTATGGAGCAATCTTTCTGGAAGGCATTGTTTTTGCTTAAACACGATCAAACCCCCACCTAGTCATGTACCCCATGCCTACTCCATGGATCAAGACCCTTTCACATGTAATTTCTAGAACTGTAAAACTTTAAAAGGGCAAGAATTTTCTTTGTTGAGGAGCTCAGTTGTTAAGGTATTTTCACCTGCTGCAGCTCCCGGGCAAATAAATCGCCACTTCCTTCCCTGTTCGGTGTTCGAGAGGTTTGTTTGTGGCTGTTCCTGCTTCGACCCAAGACAAAAAAATTATTCGCAAAACAGATGAAAAACTAGAGTGACAGATAAGACAAAGATGCTTTTAAATCACATGAAGATTCCTCTGCTAGTCCTGGAAGAAGCCCAATCTAGGCCTTTTAGTCTATGCTGTGGGCAGAGGAGAGTGTGAACCGAGTTCTTTATTTATTAGACATAATACTGTTGCCCTGTAACACTGAAAGATAAGGTAGCCTTATACAAGTAGATGAGAAAGGGTGCCATTTTTGGCTCCCTTATGACCTGAAGCCTACTCTGCCTCCGCAGAGATTTAACACACAGAGATAGTTTTGTTACTACTTATGCTCCAAGTTTCATATTCCCTTACCTAATATCTATATGCCTTTGTCTCTTAAGTGTCCCCTAAATTTATTTATAAAGTCTCTAGAAAGTAGCCTGGCAAGAAACTACAGTCTGTCAACACAAAGTTACTGAAAATTTATCAGAAAAGAGAAAAATCTATGGAAAGTATTTCCCTATACCTAGAACAATCTGAGTGCCAAAGAAAGCTGACTTTGGATTTACATCTTGTATTATGTTTTATTTTGCTGTATTGCTTTAATCGTATGATTTTTCTCACACACAGAAAATTGAATTGCATGTGTATAAACTATACACTCAATTAAGGGTCAAAAACAGAAGGTAACGAAGACAAAGGCCAAACTGAACAACAGAGTAGTAGGATCTACATTAATACTCTGGAAACTTGTGCGAACTTCGGAAATTTTGCTCTAGTGAGTTTAAAACCTTGTTTTTGGTATTTTGGTTTTTTTCCCTTAACACAATGTGACATTTGCATGGATATTGTTCGGAGGTGGCGTCTTGGAATCACTAGCATAAGAGTTTGGAGTGGAGACTTTTGCAGCTTGAAACAATTCCCCAGATCATTCCGATAGGTTCCTGCAATACCACCATTATTGCCTCACCCCACCAAGAATCATAGTGGTAAATTAAAAAAAAAGGGCATAAAAAACTCTGTTTACAATGTTCTTTATATAATTACAATTTGGAGCCCAACCCAAATCAAAGTAAACCACACAATGATGCCTTGAAGCAAAGGTAATTAAGATATGCAGATAATTAAAGTGGGCATTATCAAAAAAGCAGTGTTACAGCCCTTGTTCCCTTAGGAATGTATCCCACTGAGCCAATTCTGGCAGTGAAACAAAGCAAGTGTCAAAGAACGATTCCTTCTAAAACCAAGTATTTCCGTCAAGATTTTGCTTTTTTAAAAAACAGTTGATATTTAAATGGACTCTCTCTCTTAATACTTCGCTGAAAGATTTGCCCCTCTCTTCCTCACACCCCTGTAGCTGATTGAGGTGGCCCAGCAAACAATCTATCCGTATCTTGATGACACTGCAACCAATATCAGATCTAACTGCACTATGACAGGCATTTCGCAGAAGAGCTGGGAAGGGTCTCAGATTCCCCTGTTTAGAAGTACTGTTGAATCCTCAGCTTCCCTCTGTCCAGAAGATAGAGTCTAAGAAAGTGCAGCAATACCTGAACTAATCAAGCAACTTTCATATCTTCCTCCCCATGTTTGGGGCCAGGCTGTGGCCACTCCATCATAAAAAGCTTCCTTCCTTTCATATGCCTTCTTCGCAAGGAATCTCTTTAGAAGACTCTGACCTCCAAGTCCCCTCCCACACCTGCACATCCATTCTTCCCATCGTGATTACAGACCATCTGCTCAGGTCCATTTCTTGTTCTGAATTGCTATAGAAGAACTGATAATAAAGGCTGTCGTGGTTTCCAATCACACCCAGGCCAGATTCCTTTGGGTCCTCTGTATCCAAAGCTGAGGAAAGGCCCTGCTAACCCCCATTCCCCATTCCCAAAAAGCCAAGGAGAGATGAGACCATAAAATAATCTGAAGATTAATAGAAATGAGATTGCTTCATAGGATAAAGCCAAAGCTCACTAAATATTAATAATGTAACATGGCTTTCATTTTATTTTGTGTATACATATGTATACACATGTAGTATCTGTATATATACAAATGTGTATAGAGATATATAAAATATATACTTTTTTTTTTTTTAACTTTAAGAAGTTCTTCTGCTAAAGCCTTATTGAGCATGTAAACACAGTTGTGTATCTGAAGTCCAAATCTAGTTCAATCACGTATTAGCTTATGTATGTGAAATTACTTGAGTTTCTGGGCCTGGGTTCCTCACCAGCATATGTTAGAGCTATCAATTCCCACTTCATGTGGCTATCCTAAAGTTTCTATAAGAGTTTATATGAAAGTGCCTGGTGCACACTGTGCTCAAAAAAATATGTCTTCTTTCCATATTCTATGAATGATTAATTTTAACAAATGCCCTTAATTTAGAAGCTTTGCTAGGCTACTTAAGAAAATAAAATATACAATCAGAAGTAGTGAGATTATCTTCAACTAGGATGACAGAAGACACACTGTAGATACTAACAAACGTGCATTCAAGAGAAATGTTGTAGTGTTTCCAAGTAATGTAGCTGACATATTCAAAGACAAACTGAATGTCAGAGAACTTTTAGCCTTTCTAGAACATGTTACAGTATCTAGAGACAGACACTCAGGTTTGAGACTTCAGAATTGCAGGAGTCACTCATAGTCTGAAACCAAAGAGCCATCTTTCCTAATTAGGTGAGAAGGCCTGTTTCTATCACATCAAACGTTCTGGTCCCATGAAAGCAATAATCACTCTCAGTTTTTTATTTCCCTAAATAACTGAGATAATGAAGCCACCTAGATCACTCTGAGTTTTGTTGCTCTTTCCATACTGTTTTTTTCATAACCTAATGATGTATATTATTTTCATACACAAAATAAGCAAACCCTGTTGATTACTCAAATGCTGACACTCATATTTTAGTAAAACACAACAGGTGCTTTGTTGATCTGACAACATGACAACATGTTGGGAAAAATCCTTAAAAAAAAAAAATAGCAGAAATCTACCCAAACCCAGGTCAAGCAGAATAGGATAAACATGATATACATGGCACACCTACATCATGAGTACACCATTGTAAACCTGAAGAATGCTAGAGGGCAAGAAGGAAAACCTAGTTATGAAACCAAGCTGCACACCTGGGAAACAGGGTAGAGAATGAGGACTAGGTTGATAGCGACTCAGTGGCTTTAAGTATACGTGATTTAAGTTCAAAACCATGTGAATATACTTTCTCAAAGAGTAAGTTTAAAAAGCCAAATACTTGAAACCATGAAAAGAATGGGCAATTTTTTTTTTTTTTTTTTTGGTCAGGGTCTCCTCTGTTGCCCAGGCTAGAGTGTAATGGTGTGATCAGTCATGGCTTACTGCAGCCTCAGATTCCTGGGCTCAAGCGATCCTCCAGCTTTAGCCTCCAGGGTAGTTTGAAAGACAAGTATGCACCACCACACCTGTGCAGCTCTTTTTTTTTTTTTTTTTTAAGAACCAGTTTCACCATGTTGCCTTAGCTGATCTTAAACTCCTGGGCTCAAGCAATTGTTCCTAACTCTGCCTCTGCCTCTGAAAATGCTAGGGAAAAATGAGTAAATTCTTTCATCTGAATTTTATAAAGTAGTAAGAACTACAGAGCTTCCAACACATAATGATTCCATCCAAATCTCTGCACTAGAAGTGACCAAACTCCATCAGGAAGAATAGGAACCTTTGTCTCCTAGTCTCTGTGGGTAAATAGAATCTTAACTTCTTTGATTACCAATTAACATACACAACTAGCCTAAACACATTCACACTGACCAATCCTTTGTAATTTTTTTACTGGAGTGTTGCTCTTTCCCAGACACCCAATATGTTGAGAAGCTTTGACTTAGACCCCTGATGGTTAGTTGAAGGCTCTAACTGGACCAGCGGTTCCCAACTCTGGCTGCACATTACAATCACCTGGGAATTTTAAATATTCTCCCATCTACCCCTTCATGCTTCTTTAAAAATGACCAGTTACTTCTGCACAAATCAGAAGGAAGCTCTACTCTTTACCCTACTGGTAGTTACTAAAATCTGTTTTCACCACTTTAATCAATGTCTGCCTTTATCTTTCATACTAGTTAATGCCTCTCGTATGTGTAAAGGACATGTCCAAAAAACTTAATTTAAAAAAATCTTTATTATCATGAACAAAATTTTCCCAGTAAAGTGGATAATAAAAGAACTAAAACATTTAACTGCCTTTTACACAGTATTTAGAATGAATGATTCTAAGTACCAATCTGTGGGATGAGCCCTCCTCAAAAAAATTAATCCCATAGTCATTTTTTATTACCATTAAAATAAAATTCTCCTAAATCTCGTTTCTATGTAGAATTTGCATGCTTCCTGTGCATACACTCAAACCATAAGTTTACTTTAAAAAAAATTCGTAAAGTATTTTCTCACTTGACCTATCTTTGTACTGGCTAGATAATTTACTAGAGCAAAATCCTTAATGGGGTATCTGGTTTCCAGATTTTGTAAGTAACACGGACTCAAGAAAATCAGACATTCCACTCTAATATATTCCAAAACCAATGCCTTCAGATCTGTAGGCATTTTTTTTTTTTTTTTTTTTTTGAGATGGACTTTTGCTCTTGTCGCCCAGGCTGGAGTGTAATGGTGTGATCTCAGCTCACTGCAACCTCTGCCTCCTTGGTTCCAGCAATTCTCCTGCCTCAGCCTCCTGAGTAGCTGGGATTACAGAAAGGCACCATCACACCCAGCTTATTTTTGTGTTTTTAGTAGAGATGGGGTTTTACCATGTTGGCCAGGATGGTCTCAAACTCCTGATCTCAGGTGATCCACCCACTTCGGCCTCCCAAAGTGCTGTGATTACTGGCATGAGCCACTTTGTCCTGCCAGATCTGTAAACTTCTAAAAGTGACTTTGCTTCTATGGACATTACTGCTTTTTTCCAAAAAATATAAACTTCAATCACCTCTCAGGAGTTCTTGTGCAAGAAGCAAAGTGGTTATGCTTACATACTAAGTGACTTAGTCTTCATCAAAGTGATTCACACTGGAAAGCATTCTCTCACACCAGAAATTGGAAATGTTAGACTACGAACCACAAATCTCTAAAATATTCCAAAAAATTTTATTACATCAATAGTATTTATTTACAATAATAGCAACATCTACAATGATCATGTGGGAGTACTACATGCATAATCTAAATTTTGGCTGCATGGTATTCACATGCCTACAAATTTAAAACACTGGAATGACTTGACACATAAAAGTTCAATTAAAAATATGTGTTGCTGCCTAATTTGATTTTTAGACACTCTATAATCAAGCTGCAGCTACCTTATGATATCTTAAGATTTTTTACAAGTCAGTGAAAACCTGTTTACAAGAAATTTCAAGTCACAAAACTTCTCACAAGGCTTTTTATGAAGTGTAGGCATTATGTACATTTAAATGCCTTGTACTGTGAAAGAGTATTAAATTGGCATATCATCAGTTCCCTTAAGCAACAACGCAAACCTAACAGACAATGAATTTTCACATGGTAATGTGGTGAGAAAACATGCAGAAACCTGAAACAAATACCTAATACATAGATATCAAAAACCGTTGTTGCTTAACAGTCTACCAGATACACTGAATTCTTCCAATCCAAAATGTGTCCTATTCTTATTTTTATGTTTTTTTATAAAAGCATTTTTCTTAGTATTTTTGACCTATGTCTAATAATGAAGAAAACTGTAACACATATGAATATATGAAAATATCAAATTCAATGAAAGGAAAATGAATTAAAATAGTCACATATCTCATAAGATGAAAGGAGAGATCAATGGTACACACATACACCATTTAGTTTGATTCAATTTCATGAAACACAACATTTGAAGCTTCTAAATTTGTCATAGTTATGTTGAAATAAAAACATGTAAGTATTGACAGTGACAGTAGACAGACAAATTCCTAGGCAAACAGGGGTAGGTCCCCAGTGAAACTCTACCTTCAAGCCAAGGACATTCTAAAGCTTGGAAAACCAAGCTACCAGTTACAGACAGAATCTATGAACCAGAGTAAGAACTTCCATCACCATCTTACTCACTTTCTCTCAATTGGTTCTTTCTGAATGATGCCTTGTAACCAATCAAATGGTGTCTTTTCCAAGCCCACCCATAAATCAAAAGGCACACATTCCCCCATTCAACGCCAATTTAAACCACAGACTAGCCCCACAAACAACTACTCACTTTCAGGTCCCCTCCTGCTGTTGTGAGCTTTTCTTTCGCTCAATATATTTTACTCTGCTGTATCCCCTTTCTCCAGTGTCCCTGTACCTTATTCCTCTTGGTTGTGGGAAAAGAACCTGGAACTTGCTGAAATGTTGGAGTGAAACAGTTGTTAATGCTCCTGCTCGCTGAGCTGCAGGGCAGTGGGAATAAAACAGCTGTAACAGTATGTTGATTGTATGTGTAAAACTTTTGAGTTCTTAATTGTGTTATTTGCAAATGACTGTTTCTTACTTCCTAATCCTTTATTCTTTTACTTCTCTTTTATCTGACTGTGCTAGTTAGAGCATCCAGTACCAAGTTCAATAGAAATGGCGATTATGACCATTCTTTTCTTGTTCTTCGTTTTAAAGGTAATGTTCCTAACACATTAAGTTTGATGTTCAATTTAGATTTCTGGAGTATAACTTTACCAAGACACTTTAATTTGCTAAGAGTTTATCATTATTGGTGCTGAATTTTATCATATCTTCTCTCAAACGATTGAGAAGATGTCACCAACTTTTCTTTAACTTGAACTTATGGTAAATTACCACAGTTGAATTTTTAATATTAAATTGTCTCTGAATCCCTAGGATAAATCATTTGTACCCATGTTTGTGAATGATAATAGCCTGCAATTTGTAATTTATTAACTTTTACCTCCATAACTTGAAACTATAAATATATAAATAATTTAACCACTATTCTGTAAATGTTTTACATATTTTCAGAAACACAGTACCTATAGTGTAAACAGAAACCATTAGAGTAATACAATAAACAAAGAAGTACTACTATTCAAATCTGTGATGTCCTGATACAGCTTCCAACTGTTTATTCATTTTTGCACTTTACATACTGGTCACTCAGTAGTCACTGAGGGTCTACACTACAACAGGCACCATTCCAGTGCTAGAAAAAGTGGTAAACCAGACAAAAACATTCTGTTTTCTTTGGCTTCATATTCTAGATAAAGAAGACAGACAATCAGCATGAATAAGTAAAGCATTTTGTGCCAAATTGTGTTAAACTGTTATACAGAAAAAGCAGGAAGAATGACAGGGAATACGTGAGTGGGAGATGGGCAGGATCAATTCATGCTCAGTACATACTGAAGCACATCTGGAAAGACACCAATGTGATAAAGAATGCCAAAGCTAAGCATTATGATGAAAACAGAATAAAACTATTTTTGTGAAGAAAAAAAAAAGACAGTTTTGGCAAGGCTGACAGATATGGTAGAATAGTAGTTCTCAGCTCAATTTCTCCTAATGCAACGAAAATAAGAAATGATGCAGATGATGTGACCTATCCTTTCTTTCCTCACCTAGGGAATAGAGTGGAACAAAGATGAGACAAATGGGTATTACTATTATACTAGTTATTTTATTACAACAAATACCAAATTTTAGAATTATTTTTAGTGTATGTTATTTACAGTGTATTTCACAAGTGGTTAAAAATAACTATGGTTGGCAATATTCTAAGGGTCTTATGTAGCTGCACTTTAAGGTCCCCTGAAAATCTGACACTTTATAATTCCACAGCTAAGTATTAATAAACAAGTATCCAAATTTTATATAATTTGGACACAAATATTTAGTGTCTTTATCTTACTCATTTGGTAAAAAGGAAAACTGCCAAAAATAATAAATACAATGATCTATTGTTTGGGTGTATCCAACATCTGTTCTCCATTCTGTGGGGGAATGCACCCCACCCTTATTCTCATTCATGGAGTTTGGGTGGGGCTGACTTGGTTCCAGGTGTGGACAAGTTAAGTAGGCCTGATTAATAGAAAGTACATTCACATGGGCCATAGTAATTGAACCTGAAAACGAAGATATATTTTATAACAGGCTTAATGAGAGTTAGAACTATGGTTTTCAGTGAAAATATTGGGATAGAGGCACACTCTTTCCCCTGAGTTTACAAAACATAAAGTATAAAGTGGGAGCAGTAAATTACATAGTGTATGTTTGATATTATTTAGAAAACCATCTGAGAATAAAGAACCAAATTATTTGGTATAGATAGGGATTTGACAAAGCCTAAAGCCATTATCTCAGATTTTTTCAGTTATATTTTTAAACCACTTTGTGCTGTGTTTCTGACATTTGCAATTAAAAAGTCCCAACTGATAAACCAATTAGTTCATCAATCAATTCAACTGGCTGAAAAACCATTCCCCCTTGATCTTCCTCAAGTAAATGTACCTGAAACTGATATGCAAGGCTTCATTTTAAGTCATCATAAAATATTGTTCAGGAAGCAAAATACTGAAATCTATATAGTAACACATCTACATAAAGATTTCACATATGTATTAATTCATTTTACAAAAACAAAGATCACTATATTCAAAATTTTAAGAATATTGGTTAAAATTTTAGAGAGGAAATTAAAATTTGTACTGTGGCAAGCATTGCATTTTCCAGCTCATTAAAAAATTTCAATCTAGTTAGCTAAGTTATAATTCTGCAATTTACACACATTACTCTACATTTTCCTTTTTAAAATTTTAAATGAATTTGGCAGTTTGGACAAAGTTTTTTTTTTACACACTTCCATCTAAAATGTTACAAGCATCAGAAACAATAGGACAACTGAATTGAGGGAAAAGTTAATCTGAATTCAAATGAATATCCAAGTGATACAAACCTATTAAAATTCTTAGATTTTTGCAGCAACATGAGTGGAACCAGAGGCTATTATCTTAAGTGAAACAACTCAAACAGAAACTCACATATCAAGTTTTCAGTTATTAGTGCGAGCTGAATAATGTGTACACATGAACAAAGAAGAGGATGACAGACATCAGAGACTTGGAAGTGAGGGAGGGGGAAATTGATGAGAAATTACATAATGGTACAATGTACACTATTTAGATACACTAAAAGCCAAGACTTCACCACCCCACAACATATGCGTGCAACAGAATTGTACTTGTACTGCCTTAAATTTGTATCAAAAAACAAACACACAAACTGAGAAGGCAAGGAGTTAGAAATCATTTACCCACCATACCTAAATCAAACTTTGGAATTTGATAAAACAACTACAGAATTTTGAGATAATTCTTTTAAATTTAGCACCAAGTACAAATGAAAAGTTATAGAGCAACAGTCCCCTGTCTTTATAAGCTTTGTTAAAGCCAAGGAATCTATAACAGTAGAAGCAAATGTAATAATTTCTGTGACTTTAAGATATTTTAAAAATCATAACTAGATAACTTTTTGGATTTGTACTGATTATTTTTCTTTACTATATATTTTACATCAGAGAATTCATAATTCAAAGATCTAGAAGAGTTACCTCACTGCGATTCTTAGCATACATGCTTTCTCATTATGCTCCAAATATAGACCAGCTGAAAATATCTTTAATCTGAATGCAATATACACAGCACTTCTCAAGATAGAGGCTTGAAAACTAGTCCACAGGCAGCAGAAGGCAAAACAGCTATTCACCATTACTTATTTTTTTGAATTTACAACAAGGGCCACATTTGCCATTGCTCAGCTAACCTCACATGCCTGTGGAAATAATTAAACAAAAGACATGCATTTTTAACACCCAGCTAACCTAAGGTAACCCTGATTTACATGACTTGAGAAAGTTACTGGTGAGGAAAATCCATGTTCTTACGATGTTGCTGGCAAAGGCCGGTGTTGTCACTTTATTAGGAACACTGAGGTTATGATATAGAAGGTACAACTGTAGAAAATATGAATGAGACTCTTTGAAATTATTTATTGGTCAGGTCACTTGTTAAAAACTAACCACTCCCCACCCCACACCAGTTGTGTTTATGTAGTTGCTTAAACTGGTAATTTTTAGGCTAAATACAATGCCTTCATTATTGAAACTGATATCAAAGTTCAGAAAGATTTGCCACTGCATGTTTTAACGTTTGCTGTTATCAGCATGTTTTGGAAAACTTATGTAACCATTTTCATCTAAAAGTCAGACTTGGTGATCATGCTTATTCCTTTCTCCATGGGCAAGAAGTGGGATTTGAGTAACTATATTTGACCTTTTATGTAGAGGCTTTAGCTTACTTCCTTTTATTACAGTGAGAAAATGACAAGTCTGTGCTAATACTGGACTTTCTAAAACTAAAAAAAAGACCACCCTCCCTAAAGAGTCTAAATCCTTTAATATCATCAAAACATCTTAAATACGAAGGCAGAAATTTAATAAAGGGCTAAGAGAATTAAGTTAGTGACTAAGGCACAATTAAATTCAAATCCTAGTAATAGTTAATGAAATATATTATTCCTACTTAAAATTCAAAAACAAACAGATCAAGTCAGAAACCAAGGTACTTAACCGGTAGATAAGCAAGAAATGACCTGATTCTTCACTGACAGGCAACTAGAAATGTACAGTATAATAAGGATAGGTGTATTATAAAACTATAAATGCATACCTTCATATATTAAAAAACTGTATGTGGCTTAATAATTACTGGTATATTCTCACAAAACATATCTCCACTGGAGGGTCAAAATATTTTTTGTTACCTTACTTTACAGTAAGACTGGAACATAAGGTTGGCTCAAACCAATGATGTAAATACATACCAGTAGGTAATATAGAGTTTAGTGGTCCATATTTTAATACATTTCATATTGCGCTGATTTCAGCTTGAAAGCCTATGAACAAAATTAAACTTCCTTTCCTTGCATCCTAATTTCAATACTTCTAATACAAAAGTACTTTTGGTAAACAAAAAAAAATTAGTATATTCAATATAACTTTTAATTTTTTATGTTTCTGAACCCCTCTTTTCAAAGGTCTGTAGGTAAGATCTGTGGCCTATTATATTATGACTTAGAAATTTTGAATGATAAATACAAATTCTCAACCTTTTTTTAAACAAAATCATTAATGTAAAAGATTACAAGGTACATTTTTAGCCGAAAAAAGTGGCAAATTCTCTGTGGTACTCTTTTTGAACACTATTTCCTTATGTTCCTCCTTACAAAGTGTTTTAGAATGATACAGTGATTATAAACATACATATAAACAATGACAAAAGCATAATAATCATGCATAGTGTCTGTGTAAAACATATGTGTTTTTCCTGTCCATTAAAATTCAGAGTCTAAGCGGAATTACTGTGGATATGTTTATCATTAAACCAACTCATTTCTAAACAGCATTAGTACATTGTCACTCTCCATTCAGGAAGAGGAAGTTTGAATCTTAATTAAAGTATACTTCCTTACCAGTTGTCAAAAGTGAGTAATGAGATGGATGAAAAACTAATAAATCTTGCTGTTTTCTATAAACAAAACTCAATGCCCAACATTACACACCTCTCTGATTCTCCATGGAGAAAGCCCTTTTATATTTCCATTGTGATCAAAATCAGAAAGGTTGATAGGATTCTCAGCGACTATAAACACATGCCCTAATTTTACAAACTATTCTCTTTACTGAGTGGGAAAGAAAGTAAGGAATTTTGCATAGGAACAAATTCTACCACTCTTCACTCTCATTCCTCAAAAATGGTTCTTGGACAGATAGCTCCTGATTTTGGAAATCACTTACCTTTGCTCTAAAATGATATACAGCATCTATTAGGCAATAGGCTGCCAATGTTTCAAATCATTCAGACTTATTGTCATTGACTGAGAATGTCAAATATTTAAAATTAGGTTGACTTCACATTTCTCCTATCTAGTTACATTTCCTACCCTTCTTGATGCTTTCAAGTCCTCCAGCATGAACATGATGCTCTTCACTTGATTCCATTAAACACTGCAATTTTAGAGTGTCTTGTACAGCTTTTTATGCAGTTTGGATAATGCGTGTTGCATAAAATGAAAACAAACAGAAAGATATCTCCCCCACTCACATATTATTCAAGAAAAATCTACATAAAACTGATGCAAGAAGGCTGCACACATTTTATTTCAATGCACTAAAATAATGTCATGTACCTTAGAAAACACTCAATTTTGCAAAGCCTAATTATTCAGTATGTTCTTTTAGACTATTTGTCATGCCACTATTTTTTCACTATTTCATTACTCAACATATCAGAAACTGGACAGACTAAAATCAAATACCATTTTAAATTTTTCACTGACATAATAGAGCAGGAGTTTTACTGCGTAAATAGTTATAGGAAATCAGATGAATCCCAATGAAGTATGAAGTGTATCAGTGTTTTCTGTAAGTCCACAACATGTTTTCCCTGAAGACCAACAGTAGGATTCCACTTGTCAAACTGCCTTGTTTCTATTCCTCTTATTATACAACTATCCCCTGGAAACACCTTTTTAAAACCTCTGAGACACAACGCCTTCTGTATTACATGCTTTTAATGTGTGCATCTCAACTTTCTGAATTGTAATACCACCATTTTCTAGCAATTATTTTGTAACACCGGCTTCACTAATCTGAATCGAAATAATATAGCCTACATATGTACCCCCATTAATATAATGCTCTAATTATAAAACTCAAGGTGTCTAAAATAGTTCCTTTTGTTATGACATAAGTTGGGATAGTGAGGAAGTCTCACAAAAACAAGAGATAAGGGATAATTAAAAAAAATAACTTATACCTCTATTTTTGCCAGTTTAAGATTTGTCTTATTAGGAAAAGCTCCAATTTCCTCTATTTACATACTTAACACTACTTTCATTGATTTTGTAGTGTTCTACACTGAATCTCTTTTCAAATACATATGAGTCAGAAAAGCAATACATTAGGTAAAAAAAATTGTAGTCTATAGTTTCATAATTTCAGAATAAAGCATTTAATTTTCTCACTTCATAATTATCTTCTAAATTCTAGTGACTCTATGGAATCTACTTTTATGACACACAAAAGCTGCCCTGTGCCAAGTCAGAGAGCATGGCAGGCAGGGTCAACATTAGCGTTACCTCTTCTCAACTCCTCTAATACTATTGTGTGTCCTACCCTTATCAAAGAAAGCTATCTATGGCTAATTCACCTTAAGATTTTGGGAGAACAAGGTAGAGAATAAGTGTATAACGCCCATTCTTTATATTGTTTAAAATGTATGCCCCTGTAATTTTGAAGGATATCATTTCCAGGTGTATTAATTCCTTCAGGAATGAAACCTTGTTGGAAGTTCATATTACTCCTTTGTGACTGGCACATTATGTTGTACACAATAAACACTGGGCACTCAGAAAATAAGCTGGATGACTGGACTTAGAATGAATAGAAAGATTTGAGTCTTTCCATGCCAACAGCATTCCCACAATTATGATGAACATTCCTAAAACCCACCAAACTTGCTGTGAGAAGTGTAAGCACCAACCCCACAAAGTGACAATACACAAAAAGGGCAAGGATTCTCTGTATTCTCAGGGAATGTGGTGTTATGACACATAGCAGAGTGGCTCTGGTGAGCAGACTAAGCCCATTTTCTGGAAATAAGCTAAAACTACAAAGATTATTGTGCTAAGGCTTGAGTGCATTAAGTCCAGCCCAACTGCAGATCTAAGAAAATACTGGCTATTAAAAGATACAAGCATTCTGAACCAAGAGGAGATAAGAAGAGAAAGGGCCAAGTGATCCAGTTCTAAGTGTTTTTTTTTTTTTTTTTTTGAGACACAGTCTTGCTCTGTTGCCCAGGCTGGACTGCAGTGGTACAATCTCAGCTCACTGCAGCCTCCACCTCCTGGGGATTCAAGTGATTGCTCTGCTTAAGCCTCCCCAGTAGCTGAGATTACAGGCTCTCCTTACTACAATCGGTTAATATTTTTATTTCTAGTAGAGACAGGGTTTAACGATGTTGGCCAGGCTGGTCTCGAACTCCTGACCTCAGGTGATCTGTCAGCCTCGCCCTCCCGAAGTGCTGGGATTACAGGTGTGAGCCACCATGCCCAGCCCTAAGTGCCTTCTTTTGTTTTATTATGAATACGATAAAGTCTTGAGTTTACGTTCACAAAAAAAAGAGAAAGATTTGAAAACAAATCTAAAACGCAAAATTTTAGGTTGCACCATATGAAATACAACCACAAGAGAATGAGACCTTTTAGGAATGTATATAAGAGCATGTTATTAAATAAAATATTCATTTTTATTATATTTTCTAAAATTTCAACTTGATATCTAAAAGAATATGACCACTTTATAATTAAATAGAGAAAGACAAAGTTTAGTAACCTAAGAATGGCCACAAGGTTACTGAAGATCAAGAACTAAGCTATGGCTGAAGATGCCCATTTCAATATTACATCCACATTATTTTCACTTATATGCAATTTCCCTCTCTTTAATAAAAATTTAAAAATGATAAAATTGCACTAATGTGTTTGATATGGATCTGATCCAAATCAAGCTCTTTAAAAACAACTGTACAGATAATGTAAAAAGAAGTTTTGCTTTCCTACCATGCTGCTATGCCCTCTACCAGGTGTTATCCCTCTACGTGCAATCAAAAAGTATATACATATACATGTTTGTGTATGGATACATGTATATAATTTGCATGATTTTTATATTTAAACATGTCTAGCCCTATTTACTCTATAAACCCCTTAATTTTCATGAGGGTCAGTAGCAAAAAATACTTAGCCTACCATATCAGCACTCCAATATTACTGTGGTAGGCAGCATTTGGTATGGTTCCCAGTGATAACCCTTGTGTAGTCACCTTCCCTGAGTGTGGGTGGAACACAGTGATTTGCCTCTGGTGAACTGAATACAGCAAAGGGGATGGCAGGTCAGTTACTGATGTTACAGAGGACTGTGACTTCCACCTTCTGGTTCTCTCTTGCTTTCTATGATGTTTCCAGACATTCTGTGCAAAGGCCTTTGTGGCAAAGAACAGAGGCAGGCCTCCAGCCAGGAGCTCATGAAACCATGAACTGAGGCCTCAGTGCAATAGCCCATGAGGTACTGAATTATGCCAACAGTAGGGTGACTGAGATACTTGGGAAAATATCCAGGAGAGCTTTCAGATAGTTGCATCCTTGATGGAGACCCAGAGCCTGAAGACCCACAAAAACCATGAGATAATAATGTTGCGTTATGTATTAATAGCTAACAAATGCACTATTGAAAGGAATTCACTCACTAAAAATTTCCATAGCAGTACCCTCCTTAAGTTAGATGATGCTTCTCTTTATTTTCATACAGAAAGTTGTTTCTTTTATCCAGAAAAAAAAGAGGTCTGAGTACAAACATACTATTAGATAAAAATAAAATCTACTGTTGGATACATCAGTATGGTGGCAACAGTTAACAATCTATTGTACATTTCAAAATACCTAGAAGAACGTAACTAAAATGTTCCTGCATAAAGGTAAATATTCAAGGTGATGAATATCCTGATTATCCCGATTTTGTTTTTACACATGATGTGAATGGATCAAATTATCAAATGTACCCTGAAAATATGTACATTACATATTGATAAAAAATCTGTCTAATATTGCATTTCATTTGCATATATCTAAATAAAACAAGCTTAGTGCCACTCTCTAATGAGCCTGCCAAGTAAGCTAACCAAACTCTCCAAAAAACAATTTTTTCAAAACTACAAATTTTTGAAAACGTATTTTATGACCTTTATATTTTCCCAAAGAATGACTAAATCTAAACAATAAAAGCCAAAACAATACTGAAAGTGAAAAATATTTAGTCTCATAAACATTCCCACATCAAAAAGACCTGATTACTTTGAACAGAGTATTATGGGTTTCTGTAAACAGATTTGGTGCTGCATGTTTTGTGCATCTGCCATATGATTCAGTGCCATGGAAAGTTTCGTGTGTTTAGTAAATAATTCCCAGTTAAATTCCAAGTAATTGCTCATTGCAGGAAGTCAAACTTCTAAGTCTAACCTCACCCATGATAACCAAAACAAAACAAAACAAAAATCAGTGTTCTGCTAACTGACAGCATATAACCGTTTGTTCTCCAAAGGATCATGCATACTACAAGGATGACTCCTCTATCTAGTGGACACAGAGCAAATGTAGACATTTGAGATGAAAAAACTGATGTCAGTGATACCCTCTACATTCAGGACCAAAGCTGCAATACAGCAGTGAAACCAGTTCCTATATCATTATGAGTTGGCCTAACATGCCGTTTCACAATCAAGAATGTTTCTTGGATGTCCTTTATAATGAACAGAACACCTTCAAAACCAAGGCAATAGAGAAAAACAACAGTACTTACGTTATCGAGTAGAGCAATATGGTTTATACTTTGTGATAAGACGAGTACATACAGCTTTACCTAATTTAATTTTGTTACTAAAAGTATTTACTGTTTCATATCCTGTTTCAGAGATTTTTATAATAATTCTCATAAATCTTTTACAATTTTTTTTTTAAAAAACAAAAATTTACAGAACTGCTTTGGTAACTTTCTTATTCTTATGACTCCCAGATCTGCAGTCATAGGAACAAAAGAAAACACAGAATTCAGAAGAACGGAGAGGGTAAGACAGTGCCTCTGCTTTATCCCACAGCCTCTCCACAGCTTGGTTTTTTGTTTTTTTTTTTTAACTCTGCCAACTGGTGCCATCTTTTCCAGCGTCCCCATTCAATTAAAATGCTCACTAGGCCAACATTACTTTCAAAAGTTCTATTTCCCACTATATTATAACTCAGTGAAGTAACAGTTTAATGGAGAAGAAATAAGAGAAAATGGATAGAGTAAAATGATACATACTCCCCACCATGCTGCCACATTTAATATGCTCCTCAGCCTTCCTCTGATGGATCCAATTCCCCCACTGTCTTACACTGTACTTTGATCAAGATGTCTGACAAAAGAACAGTTCCTTCTCTGAACTCTACTAAAATATATATACTATAATGAATAATTTCTCAGTAAAATGAAATAAGAGAGCAGGTGAAGTTTGTGGTCACATATGGAAGGGAAAGAAAACCCAGGCTCAGTTCCAAAAGGTCTGTGTGTCAGAGTGAGATATGTATGGGTAACACGTCCCTGGACACAGACAGCACACCATCCTCTGTCTCCACTTTGTCATCCAACATAGGCTATAATGTGGAAGTTCTGACATCTGCATTTTACAAATGAAGAACCTGGGACCTATAAAGCTTACATTGCTTGTCCAAGGTGATATAACTAGTTTTTCCAGCATGGGGTCGGGGGCAACAGACATTAGTTCAGCAAAAGAAACAATCAGTTATAACAGTTTATGGGAACTTTTAAACCTTGAACTTACGTGCTTATATTGCTAAATCCCTAAGCATGTAAAATGCACAGGTTAAAGACAAAACTGCTTACAACACTTTAGTTATTTTATAGGCTTTAAAATATTTACTGTCACAGAAGTTCACATGTGAAACTGAAAAATACATAGTTGGAAATATGTGTATTAAAAAGTGATCATAGAGATATTTTCGAGTTTCAACAAAATTAAGACTACATACTCTAAAAACTGTTGGCTTGAGCTATTCATGACAGAAATATTATGTCTCTATAAGTTCACTGCTAGATCATCAAATACAGATTTTTAGGTGATTAGAACAGGTTCCTCAAACATAATTTGTATCTTGGACCTTAGTGATGACTTGTATAGCAAAGTTAGATTAATAATGACAAATGAATATGTTGCACATAAAATTATTTAAAATCACATTTAAAAGAGACTTAGTCTAATTTAATTTTGTTACCAAAAAATTTTATTTTATTGTTGCATATCCTGTTTTGGGGATTTTTTTTGTAATTCTCATAAATATTTTACATTGTTTTAAAAAAACAAAAATTTACAGAACTGCTTTGGTAACTTTCGTATTTGTCCCTTAGTTCCTTTTAAATATTAAACTATGAAAACTCATTTTAATTATCCAGTCATGTCTATAGAATTATTTTAGAAAGAAAGATAAGGCCTGGTTTAAATTGATTCAACAAAGTGTAAAAGCAAGCTTTATATTGCACTTCTAATCTAAAGCAAGAATTTCAAATCATTCCAAATTATTGTACATGAGTTACTGAGCACTGGATAATAGAGTCAGAAAACTTTATACTGTGTATAAATGGCCAAGCCAATATCATAATCCTTAAGTCTAACATTAAGCTATCTACAATTGGTTGTTTTAAGTGATAAATTTTCATTTTGAGTTTGCATGTTAAATCTGAATTTCAAGTAAACATCAAAGATTTTTTAAATTCAAGTATGCTCAATGTAACTGTTGGGACACACAGGAAAAATTATTGTTTATGTGAAATTCAAATTTAACTGGGCATTATATATATATAAGCTGGCAACATTACTCTCTACTGAAAAGTCAGTGTCAGTACAGTGCATACAGACACTTTTTGCCTGGCCAAGAGAGTTACATGAATTATTTATGCTCTTCAATTTCTAATTGAGATTTGCACCAATAAACTCTATTTTCTAACTGCACATTGTGATAATAGTGGTGTTTGTCCATGGCTCCTTTCGATGACATGAGAAAATGAATAGATTTTTCCCACTGTAATCATCTGAATACAACCAAAAGAGAATTTTTTTCTTTTTTTGAGACAGGGCCTCACTCTGTTGCCCAGGCTGGAGTGCAGGGCAGCAAATCTCCGCTCACTGCAAAATCCAGCTCCTGGGTTCAAGCGATTCTCCCACCTCAGCCTCCCAGGTAGGTGGGACTACAGGCACCCACCACCATGCCCAGCTAATTTTTTTCTTTTTTTCTTTTTTTTTTGTAGACACAGGGGTTTCACCATGTTGGCCAGGCTAGTCTGAAATTCCTGACTACAAGTGATCTGCCCACCTTTCCCAAAGTGCTAGAATTAAGGTGTGATCCACTGCGTCAGCCCACAAAGAATTCCTTAAAGAGAAAATATTACTGATCATGGATGAAGATCTGAATTCTGTTATTCTGTCAGTTATCTGCCCTTAGACAAATATGTATAACTCCTTGGGCCTTGGTTCCCCTGACTTCAGTAGCCCCCAACAACATTAACATTTTGTAATTCTATTATTCTAGGTAAACTAAAATGTGCCTATTTCTTAATAACTGTGGTCATACTTGCTTATTTTGGAAGCAGAGGAAACAACAACCTCTAAGCTAAAAGAAAACCAAGGGACTAGCTAAAAGATAATCCTCATATTTAATTAAAATGCATAGTTTCAGAAGAAATGTTACCCACAGGTTAAAAATGGAGCTGAAAAATTTCATGACCAATAGCTGTTATCACCCATAAATAACTTTAAATATCTGTCATTCCCTGGACATTCAGTACCAAATTACTTTTATTTGACACCACTAAAAAAAGCAGTACACAGTTTAACTTGCGAGACTCTTGTGTGTTACTGCCAATAAATTATAAAGTAGTCACAAATCCAATGAAAGCTATCTATGCACAAAGGACAAATCTATAGATTTTCCAAATTTTTCTCCTAATTCTAATTTCTGATAGATTCTCCAAATTCTTTGTTCTAAATACCATTTCTCTGAACAAAGAATCTCTAACGCCAGCTCATTGTGCCTTCAGTGTAGTTAACATGCAGCTATTTAAAAAAGTGACAATAAATGCATTTCTCTAGGTCACTACCATGCCCTCTTGTAATCTGAATAACAGGCAGTGTTTTCAAATGATTAAATAATCTGTTAAGGGAGAGAAACAACTGAGTACAAATATATTCAACATAATATAAAAATAAACAACCTCAGATTATACCAGTGGACAAGGATTGTGGCTTTGCAAGGTTGCAGGATAAATATAAGAATTTGGTTATATTTGAAACTCAAATTTCTTATTTGGAACACAGTTACAAAAAGCATTATATATTTGAAATTCAATTTTAACTGGGCAAATTGTACTTTTATTTGATAAATCTGACAGTTCTATTTGGGATACCCAGTATGAGATATTTGCTCATTAGCATTTCCCCACAAATCAAGTTGAATTGGTTTTAATTTTTCTACTAGAGGCAAGAGGTTCTACTATTATAGCACACATATAGATGAGTAATTTTCCAGCTATAATTCCAGTTATCAACAATATCTTCCTGCTTTTAACAAATCAGATATCTACCATTAAAACTATAGTCTACAGAACACACATTCAGAAAATAAACATTTTACCTACCTGTGGGTAAGATACGAGAAGACCACATAACCAAATATTTCTTTTTTTTACTTCCTTTGCAAATTCTCTAATCAGCATTAAGTTTTCCATTTTCTGACTGGGAGGTACTATTTTAAAATCAAGAAAATGAACCTGCAAAATATAAAAGACTATCTTTAGAATATCACTCCTTTCAACTTTCTCTTGAGGGAAAAAACATTAAAGAAACTTAAAACTCATATGATTACAATATTGCAATAATCTATATCAACTTGTGTTAATTTCTAGTTGTGCTTCAAGTCATACTTAAGATAAATGAATCCTCCCCTATAAATACAGATGTAGTAAACATTCAATAAGAATACAGTGGTAAAAAACCAAATGCTAATATTCTATTTCACTTAGAGTCGGATACATAAAGGATGTGTGATTTCATTAAATCATTCATCCTAATTCATAATTTTTTTTTAGAATAAAAGAATGAAAGAGAGAAAGAAGAGATTTTAGAAAAAGAGAGAAAAGGAGAAAGAAACATCAAAAGAAAGAAAAAAAGAATGAAAGAGAAAGAAAGAGGAAGAGATTTTAGAAAAAGAGAGAAAAGGGAAAGAAACAGCAAAAGAAAGAAAAAAAGAATGAAAGAGAGAAAGAAAGAGGGAGAGAAA